>JAXIVJ010005104.1:0-76749 GCA_036785665.1 Chirona hameri | reverse complement strand
GTAGTGTTGTACAAATTGTGTTGCCACCTCTAGGGGAAGCGTGTAAGATATGTTGTGTATTTGTAAGTGTGGGATTTTGTATGACGCGTGGTCTTTTATTTGAGAATGATTTAATTAATGTCCAAATTTTTGAGAGGGAGGTAAATCGATTAAAGGTAGATGAGAATTCCTGCCAAGATTCTTTTTTTGCTTTGTCAATGATTTGTTTTAGCCAGAGAGCGAGTTTTTCCGTACTTCGTGTTCGTTTTCTGCAGTTATACAAGCTTGGAATTTCCGAAATGCTCTTTTCCGGAGGCAACAGCTCTCTGGCATTCTGTGTTCCACCACGGGGCAGTACGCTGCCTCGGGTGGTGTTGTGTGTGTGTGCATGTGTGTGGAATGTGTTGGTGAGCCTGATGTTAGAATAGTGTTTTAAAAAGTGTAATTGTCGGTCTGGGAGTCTGCGGGGTTGACTAGTGTCAATGTGTTTTTGAAAGGAGGACCAGTCGCTTTGCGAAGGTTCCAGTCTAGGCAGGGAGTAAAAATTTGTCTGTCTGAAGGCGACTTGGTAGTTCTAAGTGAATTGGGGAACATGATCGCCTAAAAAGAGGGTCTGATTGTGCGTTAAATGTAAACGACGAGTCGCGATGCGTGGTGTGCCGTAGCGAAGGCGAGTCAATGGCGCTGTAAGTCACCTCGCCTCCTGAGTGGTGTACGTGTCCTGTGTGGGTGATTGGTCGCTAAGGAAGACCAAATTATGCCGGTCCAGCTAGGTCCAGCATAATTTGGCCTCGGCGGGAAATCGGACAGGCAGCCCCACGCCCGACTATGCGCGTTGAAATCGCCCATAATCAGACATGGGGTGTTAATATTTGTAATAAGCTGGGAAAGAGAATCAATGTCTATGTCCTCGGTAGGACGGAAATAAATTGAGACAAGAGTTAGTTCTAGCTGAGCGATTTTAATATTGACCGCGACTGCGTCTAAGGTTGTTTGAAGGTCGATTTGGTGATGCAAAAGTTGGTTTGAAATAAGCAAAGCCGAGGCCGCCTCGCGGCGGGGTGTGCAGTTTACGTTATTTGTGTAGAGACTATAGCCGGGGATTTTTAGAAGTATAATTATTAAAGGTCGGCGTCAAATGAAATGGTTTTCCTGAACAGCGGCTACTAACGGATTATCTAATGTAAGACATAATGTTTGAATTGCCCCCAATGTGAGTAGTTAAAGATAAAAAAGATAAAGATTCCATTGGAGAGAACGAATTCAGTTTGATTTTGGTTCATCGGCGACCGTTGCTATTCCTGACCGAATTCAGTTTGATTTTGGTTCATCGGGAGTTGCTATTCTGACCGCGCCTTGCGGTCGCTCGTGTCCGTCTCCGGCGGGGTCGGGTCCGTTCAGGGAGCTGGCCAGGGCGGGAGGGAGACAGAGACCGGGAGGAGGCGCGGGAGGGCGGAGAGCGGTAGCGAGCGGGGCGGGGCTGGGAGGTGGGGACCCGGCTTCCAAAAGCACGGATGAGGGACGCATCGGTCTCCTCCGCGGAAGAGTCCACGGAGTCTTCCCCCGAGGCCTCGACCGCTGACTCCGCCTGATGTTCGGCGGGGGTGGGAGTTTGTGCCGCTTGGGCACGGCCGGAGTCCTGGAGGGACTCGGCTGACGAAGGGCAGGCTGATGGAGGGCAGGGCCCGCTCGGGTCTGCCGTCGGTGTCGTCACGCTTGGCCGCTCCGGCGGAGCTGCCAGCGGCACCAGGGGGGGGGGGGGGCACGTGGGGCCCGACGGGGGGAGGGCGCGGGTGGGGTTCGGTGGGGTGGGGGGAGTGGCGGCCAGGCGCTGGGGGCTAGCGCTGGGATGGGAGGGGGGAGGGGGGGCGGCGGGGCCCGCCCGGCGGGCTCGGGTCTCCTCGACCCAGGCCGCTCGGGCAGGGCAGTCCCGGAACCACGCTGGGTGGGGACCGCCGCAGGACACGCACAGCAGGGCTGCGGTGTCACCACCGACACAGTCATCTGTGTCGTGCGACTGGGCGCACTTGCCACAGGTGGAGTGGCTGGCGTGATAGGATCGCTGGTGGTGTCCGAATCTCCAGCAGGCACGGCACTGCTGGGGACCCGGGGTCCACGCCTTTACGGGTACGGTGATGTACCCGCAATAAATCCGGTCGGGGAGGACCAGTCCCCTGAACCGGAGCCGCACCATGGGGTTCGGACCGGGCCTCTTCGACCCCATCCTTACCACCTCGGTCACTCCCTGAGACGCGAGCTCGAGGAGGAGCACGGTCTCTGTCAGCGTGCTGACGTCCGGGGAGTAGATGAACCCTTGGCAGGAGTTCATGCGGTCGGGTGCAGACACCTCGCATGGCCTGTCCATGAAGGACTTGAGGGCCATGATGGCGTCAGTCTGCTGACCAGATCTGGTCTCAATCAGCAGAGCCCCTGAGCGGATGGTGCGGGCGCTCTGGACGTCTCCGCAGAGCGCCACCAGGCGGCGGCGCACCGCGAAGGGGCTGGCGTGTCTCATTGACCCGCCGTCCTTGCGCTGGACCAGCAGGAGTGCCGGTCCGTCCGGGGGAGAGGTGTCCGGCGGGAGCCGGGCATCGATCTCAACGACATCGGACCACGGACGCCTTCTAGCCAGCCTTCTCCAGCCCTCCACCGCTTCCGGGTGCGGGACCCTGTCCACGTGCTTGTGGCAGGGTCGTTAGACCCTTAGATAGGTAGCCTTTAGATATTTTTAAGTAGGCAGTTTCATTAGCACAATTTTTGTATTGGCAATAGGCCTCCTCCACGGCGTAGGTCCCTCTCCACTTTTGGGCAGTTAACTTGCAGGTGCCAACACGTTATGTCGTGTGTGGCAATTAAAGTAAATAGTTAGCCCCATCCTATCCTCCTGAGCCACGACGTTGGCTACCCCCCGGAACCCCCCCCCCCCCCCCTGACCCGCCCGACCCCCCCTCCGGGGTTCTCCGGTGCGCGACCGCGTGCCCCCCCTGGACGGTCCCCTCCCAGCCCCCTTCAGGGGCCCCGCCCGCGTCCCCCCCGACCCCCCTCAGGGGTCCCCCCTCCCAGCCCCCCTCAGGGGCCCCGCCCGCCCCGTCCAGGGGCCTGGCAGTCGCCGGACTCCCGTCTCCCCGACCCACCCGACCCCCCTCTGGGGTCCCCCGGTGCGCGACCACGCACTCCCCAGGCCGGCTCCACTCCCCGCCCCCCTCAGGGGCATCCCAGGAGCCGACCCGGAGCACAGCTCCCCCCCGACCCCACCTCCCCCCCCCCCCCGGAACGGGCCCCGCTCGCCTCCTTATGTGGCGAACGGATGGACTCCCGTTCAGAACGATCAACCCGTTCCATGTCCGGCGCTGGCTGGTCGCCATCTGTGGTGGCGACGTTGACAGCGCAAAGCCCATCCGATCAGGAGCCCTCCTGATCGAGACGCTGACGTCCGAACAGAACGTCCGTCTGATGGGTCGGACAACCTTCAACGGAGCGAAGGTCGCCGTGGAAGCCCCGGCGCACCTAAACTCCGTGGAGGGTCTGGTGTGGTGCCCAGACGTGGCCACCCTCTCGGAGGACAACCTCCTCCGAGAGCTCGCACACCAAGGGGTGTGCGAGGTCACGCGCCTCTCGCCCACAAAGAAGCGACCCGATCAGCCCAACCCGCTGATTCGGCTCCGCTTCAGAGGCAGGGAGCTGCCTACCCACATCCATTGTGGGTACGTGGCCGCTCCCGTCAGGGAGTGGATCCCACCCCCCCCCCCCCCCCCCGGCAGTGTCAGCAGTGCTGGCACTACAGCCACCTCAAGTGGACCTGCCGGGTGCGCACCGCCACCTGTGGACGGTGCGCAGGCGAGCACGGCACCGAAGGGTGAACACGCGCGCAGCACGCTGCGCCCCGTGCGACCAGGCCCACCCGGCCTGGGACCGCCGGTGTAGAGCCTGGGGCCTCGCTCGCGAGGCGGAGCGCCTGAAGCGCGACGAAAGGCGCGACAGTCGGCGCCCACCGGACGCCCCGCTCTCCCCAGGTCTCGCCCCTGGCGCTTGGCCGCCCCTCCCCCTCCCGGAACCTCCCCCCACCCAACCGGCCTCCCGCCAGACCCCCCAACCGCCAGACCCCCCGACCACCATGCCAGTCCCCAAAGGCATCTCTGGCTGACTTCGAGTGCGCCGCTGCCGCTGATCCACCGGCACCGCGCTCCCCCTCCCTAGCCGAGTCGAACATCGACTCAGGCCCCGCCTCCCCGGCCTCCGCAGCACCAGCGGAGTGCCGACTCTCGGAGGACTCCTCGGACGACTCTCTCATGAGAGCCGTCTCCCAATCAATCGCCCGCAACCCCGCCCCGCCTTCCCGCTCCAACTCCCCGCCCGCCCGCCCCGCCCACTCCCCTTCCCGACTCTCGGAGAGTGACACCCAATCAGGTTCATCGCGCTCCCACTCCTCCTCGCCCTCCCGCCCTCCCGCCCGCCCCCGCAGGCATACTCGAGCGACCTCCAGGCAAGGCTTGGACAGTAAAAGTAAATCTAAATGAATAATCAACAGTCAGAATTTGTCCTCCAATGGAATGTTAGATCTTTAATATCCCATTGGGGGCAATTCAAACATTACGTCTTAAATAATAATCCGTTAGTAGCCGCTGTTCAGGAAACCCATTTTATTGACGCCGACTTTAATAATTATACCTTGAAAATTGCCGGTTATAGCCTTTACACAAATAACGTAAATGCATCACCTCGTCGAGGCGGCTCGGCTTTGCTTATTTCAAACCAACTTTTGCATCATCAAATCGACCTTCAAACAACCTTAGACGCAGTCGGCGTTAATATTAAAATCGCTCAGCTAGAACTAACTCTTATCTCAATTTATTTCCGTCCTACTGAGGCCATGGACATTGATTCTTTTTCCCAGCTTATTACAAATATTAACACCCCATGTCTGATTATGGGCGACTTCAACGCGCATAGTCGGGCGTGGGGCTGCCTTCGGAACTCTCGTCGCGGCCAAATTATGCTGGACCTTCTGGACCGGCATAATTTGGTCTTCCTTAACGACCAATCACCCACACACGTACACCACTCAGGAGGTGAGGTGACTTACAGCGCCATTGATCTCGCCTTCGCCACACCACGCATCGCGACTCTTTTTACATTTAATGCACAATCTGACCCTCTTTTTAGCGATCATTATCCAATTCACTTAGAACTTCAAGTCCCTTCAGGACAGACAAATTTTTACTCTCTCCCTAGATGGAACCTTCGCAAAGCCGATTGGTCCTCCTTCCAAAAACACATTGACACTAGTCACCCCGCAGACTCCCAGACCGACATTAACACATTTTTAAACACTATTCTCGCATCAGCACATCAGCACATCCCACACACACGCACACACACACAACACCACCCGAGGCAGCGTACTGCCCCGTGGTGGAACACAGAATGTCAAAGAGCTGTTGCCCTCCGGAAAAGAGCATTTCGAAAATTTCAAGCTTGTATAACTGCAGAAAACGAACACGAAGTACGGAAAACTCGCTCTCTGGCTAAAACAATCATTGACAAAGCAAAAAAAGAGTCTTGGCAGGAATTCTCATCTACCTTTAATCGATTTACCTCCCTCTCAAAAATTTGGACATTAATTAAATCATTTTCAAATAAAAGACCACCGGCATACAAAATCCCACACTTACAAATACACAACACATCTTACACGCTTCCCCTAGAGGTGGCAACACAATTTGCACAACACTACGCTAACATATCATCAACGCAACAATGTACACCAACTTTTGCTAACCAACTTAACGATCAATTTCAATCTATTAGCTTTGACTCTAATAACGTAGAAATATACAACTCTCTTTTTACCAACTCAGAGTTAACGTATGCTATAGGTAAATGTGGTAAAACTTCTGTAGGGCCAGATCAAATTGACTACTCCTTCTTTAAAAACTTGACAGAGACTGGTCTCACCAACTTACTAACAGCCTTCAATACCATGTGGTTTGACGGCACTTTCCCTGAATCTTGGCATAATAGTACGCTAATTCCTATACTTAAACCTCGCAAACCTAAATCTTCTCCCGTTAGCTATCGCCCTATTTCTCTAACTAGTTGTGCATGTAAACTATTCGAACGCATGGTTAACGGACGCATCAGGACATATATTGAATCAAATAATTTACTTACCCCACACCAAAGTGGTTTTCGACCTGGTCGCTCCACTGCGGACAATTTAGTTGGTCTTATCGACTCTGTCCAGCGCGGCTTTCGAGAGAGAGAGGTCACAATTGCCCTGTTTCTTGATTTGAGAGCTGCGTTTGACAGAGCCAACAAAACCGCACTTCTAGTAAAGGTCCATAAGGCCGGAATTCGAGGTCGACTCGCCAAATTTATCCAAAACTTTTTAGAAAATAGAACTTTTAATGTAAGGTGCGGCAACACATATTCTCCAAATCAAAATCAGGACCACGGTGTCCCACAGGGATCGGTCCTCTCCCCGACCCTATTTTCAATTATGATTAACGACATTTTCAGTAATATTAACAAGATCGACGAAGGTCTCAAATTTTCAATGTACGCTGATGACCTGGCGGTGTGGTTCTCGCACCCGAGTGTCGATCAAGCCAGCAAAACGTTACAACTAGTACTCATTGATATAAAGGTTTGGTGCGACAAATGGGGTCTGGAAGTTTCTCCAAGTAAATCTGCATCTCTAATTTTTTCAAAGAAACCTGCATATGTGGAACCCTACATTCCATTAAAATATAACAATCAAATTATCCCTTTTGTCAAATCATTCAAGTATCTGGGAATAACGCTAGACACACGTCTCTCGTTCATCCCACACTTCAATGATTTAGTGCAGAGATGTACGCGACGAATTAATATAATGAAGTCATTGGCTGGTCGAGAGTGGGGCGCGGATCGTGCCACTCTCCTCCAACTATATACTTCCCTGATACGTCCAGTACTGGACTATAACGCATTCTTATTTGATGTCATATGTTCCAAACAAATTAAAAAGTTGCAAACTGTCCAAAACACTGCCTTGCGCATCGTGACTGGAGCCTGCCGCACCACCAACACCACAAACTTACACATCGACACAAACATTCCCACACTCTGCCGCCGACGCAAATACACATTACTTAGATTCTACGCCAGAGCAAGTTCACACCCCACACGCCCAACATTCCACATCTTAAATCACCCCGCACCCACTAGACGACAAACACTACTACAAAAACGACACCCGCTTATCAGTCACAGAATCAGACAAACACTCACACTATTCAACATCGCTCACATCACCACAATGCCAACACCACCACTCACATCTCACTGGCTCGACACAACACCAGACACACACCGCCTCTTCACACACAACAAAAACACAGTCACCGCAGCAGAGACACTCACACTCTTCCACGAACACAAAGCACAACACAACACATACACATACATATACACAGACGGTTCACGGGGCGAAGGCCGAACCGGTGGTGCATTCTGCACAAACACAGTTAGCAATAACTTTAGACTTCCCGACATAAATAGCGTATACACAGCGGAATTGTCATCCATTTTATTAGCATTTAGCTGATTCGTGTCACCCATCTACTTTGAGTACTCGTGGCATCATCTGCCCAACACTATGACAAGTACTTGGCATCACCAGTACATACACATCTCTATAGTCCAGCCGCCAGACGCAAGCGCAGGCGATGCCACGCCAGGAAGCACCGCCCTCCAGCAGCTACGCTCGTCAATCAACCAGTTTTGACCTGCTGTGTCTTCCCGACGACAGCAATACAACACCTGGTTTGCCCGAACAAACAGTGATGTATTTGCAAGAAATGTACTACAACAACAGTATTGGAGCATCAGCAGCGACTGTTAGTGAGGTTGAGATGACATCAGCTTTAAGCCAGGCAGCACCGCTCTCCGGCAGTAACTACGCTGTGCTGCAACCGCAAAAGGCGGCAGCAGCAGGTAGACGACCTGAGGGGCGCGAACAAGCATTGATATATCACTCAAACAGGTACGAAGGTATTTGTGAACAACTACCACCAAGCATGCTGTCATCTCAACCTCACCAAGAAGCAGCACCGGCACGCCAGTCGCCGCCGCAAGACAAGAAAAGGTCCGATCCCCAAGACACCAAACCTTCTGTAGACAGACGACATGGTCAGGTACCAGGCATCCTTAAAACGCCATACACAAACGACATGTCTAACGAAGAACTGATCGAGATAAACGATTTGATCCTACAGGCAATTAAAGACAAACATGAAAAGGATTGGATAACGGCCATTGTGACATTTCACCCCAAAGCCATTGCCGTTATCCGATCCCGGTTAGCAGCGTGCAGCCACTGGGCAACAGTACTAGGAAAGCAGCACCCTTATGCATGCGCATACCAGCCTCACCATGCATTTCCTTGGCGCTCGCTCGTTCATCGCCAACTATTAGTTTGGCCTTATCGGTTCTGATTGTTATTGAAAAATCCTTTGGTGATTTTGCATACCGTTCGCAGTATTTATTTTAAAAAAATACTTATGCATTTACTGGCAATGTTGGGGTTGTAATATTCATAATTGGGGTTGTAAATTGCAATGTTTGAAGATGCAGTTGTAGCTACAACCCCGAAAGTATATAAAGTTCCACCCATGGCTGGAGTTGTTGCAGCAGTTAGCCGCCAGGGACCGCTAGTGAGCCAGGATGTGATGACGTCGTAAGCAAATGGTACCAGTTAAATATTTAACGGTAAATATTCATTTATTTATAAATAAATAAATACATAAATTTTAAGCGGTACCATTTGCTTGCGACGTCATCACACCCTGGCTCACTAGCGGTCCCTGGCGGCCAACTGCTGCAACAACTCCAGCTGATAGTGCTAGCCCGAATTTGGTTTGGAGTGTGCGGGTTGTTCATGATAGTCTGGCTTTGTTAGTGGTATATTTAACTTGCCGTGAAGGCACTTGATGTCCCAACATCCAGGGGAACAAGCGAAGATAACAACGCCAGCGACCAGGGGCTTAGAGATAATTTCGCCCAGGGAGGAAATGGGATTAGAGGGGCCCTCGTAGCCAAGGGGGCCCACATCATTAAAACAGTACAGTGCGTTGTATGTTGTAAAACAACGACAAATAAGATTTCGACAACGAAAAACAAGTGTATTTTTTCATTTTTGGGAGTGAAAAACACAAAATTTCAAAATCCGAGATAGTCTTTTTTAATATTTTGTCATTTCCTTTTTTCATATTTTTTAACTTGCAAAAATAAATACTTAAAGGGATTATACGTTTTTGTCCCCATAATAATTGAGTTACATAGTAAAACGTACTTATAAAGGTGGTAGAAGTCCCACGGTAGCCACATTTTTCTGGAAATTACCTCTTCTGCACGTAAGGACATTCCAAAGTGCGCGGTGATGCCACCGCGTATTTTCTGCAGGACTGGCTGAGGCAGAGCCAGTCATCTCTTTTATGCTAATAAAAACACCTCACACGGCATATTTCCGGTAAAATAAGCAATATTTGAAAGAAAATAAACTGGTTTTGTTCCAACGATAGCAGCAGTTACCTAGTTTTCCCATAAAATTCTATATTTTTCATGAATTTTCATGCCAAAAAAGTAATACGCCACCACCAAATTCTCAACGCTAAAGGCCAGAGAAAAGAAAACCACAAAAAACACGAAACCTCAACGAACAGTGTGTAGCAATACAAAGTCCCGTCAGTTTTGAATTGCATAATAATTTTGTGATCCAGTGTAGGACTTGCAGATAATTCAAAATTCCAAAATTGATCTTAAAGGGAAATAATGACCTTTTTCCACAAAAATGGAGTTAGCACTTGAAATCGCCAGACGAGACCAAAATATATTGTAAATTCATCACATTTTGCATGAAAACTTTCCTACCGAAAGATATTTCAAGTTAAAGTTGATAAACGTTCCACACTTTTAACGACCGGTACTTGCAAGTACTTTTGGTCCTCATCAAACTGCGGGCTTTTCCCGTATTGTTTTTTTACGCAATGGAGTGGAAAATATATTGTGCGTTCTGTTTGTTGTGATTATATGCCCGGCGATCTTCTAAAACTAGCAGCGATTGGAAAAAGTGGCAATAAAATCGGAAGCTCATCGATGCACATCAACGGCGGCATAGTTAGTGGTTGCGACCCTCAATTTTTGCAAATCGATTCATTTGTTTTCAACATTAGGAGTATTGTATAATTTGTCTGTGGCTGTATATAACACTATGCTGTATATTATCATGCAAAATAATAATTTTTCCCCAAAAAACTAACAAACAATAACACAAAACTGGCAATTAAATCTGAAGCTCATCGATGCACATCGACGGCGACCTATTTAGCGTCGGCGATTTGTTTACAAATCTACAGCCAGGCCAGCCGGGGGACGCGATCGTTCCCAACAGGTCATGGGTGGAGTGGATCCGATGCTAATATAGCCGCGAGCCACATGGCATGCACTCGTCGGGCGAGCAACGCTATGACGATGAATCATTGCCGGCCGGCGGCGCGCGCTATCTCCGCTAAGCTAACGAGCCAGATGTCTCAGCTAACGAATGTTTTGGGCGAGCTACTCTCAGCTAAGCTAACGAATGCTTATGCCATGGGCGGCCAAGCGACGATTATCGGAACTGCACATTTACGTCAATGTCAACAGATGGCAGCAGCTGGCACGTTGTTTACAAAGGAACGGCGAACACCAGAGGAACGAGCCGGAACGCGCGCTTCGTTCCTCCGCGGTCGGCCGTTCCTTTTGCTCGGAGGTCTCTGGCGGCTGGACTTTAGAGATGTGTATGTACTGGGTACTGGTGATGCCAGGTACTTGTCATAGTGTTGGGCAGATGAGCTACGGGTACTCAAAGTAGCTGGGTGGCACGTCCCAGCTAACTAATGTTTATGCACACAGCCAATCACAATCGAGATATGTTTTCGAGGTTTGATGGGCGACGTGCAAACTTCCAAATATGGGCATCAAGGATGCTGTATGTGGGCTGGCCCATAAGTGGGCTGTATGTGGGCTGGCCCATCAGGGTACTATGTGGGTGGTATGTGGGCTGGCCCATCTGGGTACTATGTGGGCTGTATGTGGGCTGGCCCATCTGGGTACTAAGAGGAACGCGCGCTCCGTTCCTCTGGTAGTTCGCCGTTCCTTATTTAACAAAGTGCCTGCTGCTGCCATCTGTTGACATTGCCGTTAATGTGCAGTTCCGATAATCGTCGCTTGTACGCACGGCCATTCGTTAGCTGAGACATCTGGCGGAGTGCATGAATAAACATTCGTTAGCTGGAACGTGCCACCCAGCTACTTTGAGTACCCGTAGCTCATCTGCCCAACACTATGACAGCATCGCCAGTACCCAGTACATACACATCTCTATAGTCCAGCCGCCAGAGACCTCCGAGCAAAAGGAACGGCCGACAAAAATCTCGGCCGCGGAGGAACGCGCGCTCCGTTCCTCTGGTAGTTCGCCGTTCCTTTCTAAACAAAGTGCCAGCTGCTGCCATCTGTTGACATTGCCGTTAATGTGCAGTTCCGATAATCGTCGCTTGAACGCGCTAATGCTCGCGGCGACGCCAGACAGCCAGTATGTGCATCCATGTCTGTGCTAATGTTTATCGTCGCGTGCCGCCTAGCTTAGCTTGGTGTGTGTGACTCACTCAATGTGGCTGGCGCACTCCCGAGCTCTGTGTGGGCGCCACATGTCCAAACCGTGCTCCTGCACGTACGGTTCCGTGGAATCGTCTCGTCCACACCCAAGTTGCTAAGCTGTGTCGGCTTCGACGTTAATAATCTGCTTACAGCACAGAACGCTAATCGTGTACCAAGCTGCTGTGTCTGTCGTCAGCTTCGACGGTACATTTGGGCGGTTAATGGAACGCGCGATCCGTTCCGGCAATTGTGCTCGTTCCTCCGCAGCCATTTTGTTTTTTTCGTATATTTCCACACAGATATAAAAAAAGAAGTTTTTGCCTGATATCTCTCTCGTCGTCGCCGGTGAAAAAAAATAAATTTATTATTATTAGTAGTAGTTAAGTATAATAATCAGATTGAAGCACTTAACCAAGAACTTAAGAAACAGTATGGTGCCGACACTAATTTTTATTCATTGATCGCGTACAGAGGACACTCACCCACAGAGTCAACAAACAAATATAAATATTTTCTTTTACTGATAGGATTTAAGGCGCCAGGCACTACGGCACACCACCACAAACATTCCGTAAACTATATTCTCTGCCTCTTGTTGCTTCTTCGTTCTTCTTTAATTTCTATAATTTCCTCAAGTGAGCGCTTGATACGCTTGATGCCATCCTCGCGTACAGCCTTGTCGAGCTCTTTCTTGCCGAGATCCTCACGTATACGCGCGATGCGCATGTTTTGGTCCAATCTGCGCTCGCCGACTTCTTTGATGTTGCTAATGGACCCGATGTCTAAGTCGGACAACAGCTGCAGTTCTGTTTCGTCCAGCAGCACGATTTCTCCCGGCTCGTCATGCAGACGCTGCAGCAGGTGAAGTTGGCGGGCAAACTGATTGCCAGCTGATGACGACGACGCTTCTGGCTGCTGCTCCTCATCATCAGTCTGTGGTGGTGGTGGTGCCGCCGCCGCTGTACTTGTTTTCGACTCAGTCTGTCCGGCTGGAACGGCGGCGCTCGTTTCCACCACTCCTTTTTGGCTGCGGCGGTTTTGATAATTGTAGATCTCATTGAGTTGCACATCAGCATACACGTATCGAAAGCTGGCTTCACTGATATCCTCCAGGAATGCATTATCGTGGCCCATCTGTTCGGCCGTCAGATCGTCGAATTCGTCGTCGCAGAACAGCCACAGGTCATCAGAGTCCAGCCAAACGATGTAGCCCCGGTCAGTATACAGAAGTTGCAGCAGGTAAGCGCGACGGGACGACCGGTAGTCTTTGGTGTCGTCGGCGTCGTCTTTGTCGTCCTCTGTCTCTCTATGGTCAGGAATCAGTATGAGAATCGAAAACGGGTCGAGCTTGCTGAAGGTATCCTCATCCTTAACGCTGCTGCCGCCGTTCTGAACGAGGAACCGCACTTTGTTGGTCTCATCGGTAATGCCAAATTTTTCCTTTCCTTTAGTGATTAAATCCTGCAGAGAGTCGGCTACCAGACCGTACTGCCTGTTGCCAGCTACGTTCCTCAGTCGCAGCGCCTTCTTACAGTCAGGCATCGTCGTTGTTGCCGCCACCATGGCGAGAGCACTAGTGAGCTGGCTGGCTGGCTTCGGCGCTCGCCCAAACATTCGTTAGCTTAGCTGAGAGCATCTCGCCCAAAACATTCGTTAGCTGAGACATCTGGCGTCGCTCGCCCGCATGAATAAACATTCGTTAGCTGGGACGTGCCATCCATCTACTTTGAGTACTCGTGGCATCATCTGCCCAACACTATGACAAGTACCTGGCATCAACCAGTACCCAGTACCATACACATCTCTAAAGTCCAGCCGCCAGAGACCTCCGAGCAAAAGGAACGGCCGACCGCAGAGGAACGAGCCGGAACGCGCGCTCCGTTCCTCTGGTAGTTCGCCGTTCCTTTCTAAACAAAGTGCCAGCTGCTGCCATCTGTTGACATTGCCGTTAATGTGCAGTTCCGATAATCGTCGCTTGTACGCGCGGCCAATGTGCCATAACAACATTCCTTAGCTTAGCTGAGAGCAGCTCGCCAAAACATTCGTTAGCTGAGACATCTCGGCTGGCATCTGGCGTCGCTCGCCCGCATGAATAAACCACAACAACTCAGGCCGCCCCGAGTCGCTTCATCATGACGGTGTACAAAAAAATCAAAGAAGATGATGGTTGCTTAAAACAACTGGTCGCGTGAGTACTTGTACGAAACAAAACAATACGTGTGATTGATGTCTCTATTCTAACGCTTAAAAACGATCGTCAAACAAACTATATAGGACTAAAAGGCTCCCATACTGTCTGTGTGACTACTGTTGTTTTGCCTTGCAGCCGGTTGCGTGTATCCGTCCTACGAGTCATTTACGGCGCCCTGCGAAGGACGACGACGTATGAAAACCTTTCAGTTATTTGAACTGCTAGCTACTGCCATCTGTCGGAGCGTTGTAGCAACTACTGTTGCAACGACGACAGTACCCGGACGGCTGTCTAGCAAGCAGGACCTTCTGTTGCAGCGGCTACAGATATTCGAGTGGACGACGCACGCGCATCAGTTTGGATTGACAGTCACGTCACGCAGTGCCCAGCCATCAATCGTCATGTCGGACCATTATTCATCGGAACTTTTTCCGTCTCTCACCCCTGCCTCTGAAATTGACGAAGACATCAGATATCATCATTTACCATGGGTGTTGGTTGCCGCCATTATCATTGCTGCTAGTATTGGTACAGCAATGTATATATATTGGAGTTGTAGAGAACTTGACGACCCGCCACCTTACCAACCGATGCCACCAAGTCGCAAGACGCCGCCAAGTGGCGACTCCACTACAAAGTGAAGACGTCTGCAGAAGCAGAAGCAGCAGCAGCAGCAGCAGAGTGGAACATGGCTGTGTGTCAGCAGCAGCAGCTTTGTGACGCTCTCAAGTGGCGTATGTGTATGTTCACGCGTTTAATGTCATATGAAGCATATATCATGGGTTATACTGCTGCGTGTGTCGTGTGTGCTCCAATGACAGACAATATATGTTTAAATGCATTTCGTGTATGTTCTGGCAATTGTAGCATGCGGTGCCTCGGTGGCAGCAGCGACTCTTTTGTCGTCACATCGGCTACACATTACCATTGACAACAAACATAGCACAACAAAGACCATTGGGTGCGCGGTGATGCACACACACAGCAAAATCTGTGCAAGCCGCATAATTAACGTAACGGATGCGTGTCCGTCCGTCTATCTAGTATACGGACAGCAAGTATGTTATTTTGTACCTAGGCATGGGTTGTGTTCGATAATGGACGCAAGCCCGTCGTATATGGACGCAGCGGTTGCGTCTGACACCGCTCGCGTATTAGTAACAAAGTCAGCCATAAATGTTAGATTAGACGTTGTGATATATTTCCGATTCACCATCGTCTCAAAGATCTTAGCCACGCTGTTGCCTGGTATGTTAACTGCGTAGAAACGGTTGACGTCAGAGCGCATTTCACTGGCCGTGTTTTGGGGATCATCGGTTAGTTCAAGCACAGTGCGTAGATAGTTCGGTTTCGATGTCTGCTTGTAATCCTGTCGTTGTCTTCTTTGGGCGGTTACTAATTTGTTTGCCACGTTTGTAGTTTGCACCTTTGCGAAACCGTACAGAACTTTGTCTTTGTTGGCACAGGCACTCTCGTGACATGCGATGAACCAGCGGCCAAGTGTCAGCAACGACAGCTGTTTAAGCATTTCTGCTGATCCTAGTGGGTGCTTCCCAGTGGGTGCTACGACCGTAAGCAGCAGGCGTTTAGCCGTTAATCGTGTTCGCTCTGGCAAGTTAGCTAATGACGTTTCTATGCTGGTTGCAATGGATTTCTTGCTGCTTGTTTTGACGCCAGCGGTCGCCGCAGGAGGAGGCTGCCGACCGTGGCGTGCTGCTGCTGTACCGTATTCATCAGTCCCCGGTGGGGTGCGTCGTGACAGCGCATAAGCAAGTCGGACAAGTCGTAGCGTAAATGATGTATGTCCTACCACTGAATACATCGTCTGTCGAAAGGTGTCTGAATCTGGCTTATTGGTCACTCAAAGCAATGCGCTTCTCTACATCTGACTGTAAGCATAATGACATCAGGTGATGCGCTTGTGTTTCGTTGGCCAGCATTATTGAATCTACGCCGTTAGTGTTCGATTTAGGTACATCTCCGTACAGCAGGACGTGCAGCAGTATGCCGAGTGACCAAACGGTTACCTCCCTCGGGTCGCAGTAAACGCCGGGGGAATCGAACAGCTCAGGCGCCTGGTACGCTGGGGTGCCGAAGCGTTTGTTCACCTTCTCGCTGGTGCCGACACACATGCCAAAGTCAATCAATTTGACATGATTCAAGTCTCCTGTCACGATAACGTTCTCGTCTTTCACGTCGCAGTGAACAATTCCGTTGTCGATACAGCACATGACGGCATCCACAATTTGGCGAAATATGATGAGCTTGTGATCAGTCGGCATAGTGTAGACGGTGAAGCCGGGAGCGTAATCATCGTTCTTGAACCACATGCCCATATAGTGGAAAAGGTCACAGCTGTCGGGCAACAGCTCCATGGCAATGTAGCATTTCTCACGCGAAAAGCACCAGTTGTACATCTCGATGACATGTGTACTACATTTTAATGTATTCAAAGCCTTCAGCTCAGCACACAACCTTGCTTGTTTCTCGACTGGGGGGAGCCAGATCATTTTGATGGCCACAGACTGTTTTGGGTTCGACTTGCGCCAGCTGCAGTACACAGATCCGTATCCACCTTCGCCAAGCCTTAACGATGTTCTTCTGTCGACCCACTGGTATTCCTCAAAAAACTGTTCGTAAGTCAAATGTCCATATGGATTTTCTTTAGCAAATTGCTTCAGCGACATCTCCTCGTCCGTCGCACGCGCAGCTGCTAGTCGGTCGAACGAACGCACAAATGGGCGAGACAGACCAGCTCTGTCTCTCCAGCACAGCCGCAAAATCACAACTACTCCACTCCGATAGTAACAATATTATGCCATGTGTTCGTGTATTGGCCATCTTTACAACGCTGCTTGTTTGCTTATATATCCTGCACGTCCCAGCTCCGCAATGCCGATGAATCATCGCCGGCGCGCGGGTCGGACCTGCACGTCTCAGCTCAGCAACACTGTGTAGGCGCCGGCCGCCGTGCAGATGATTCATCGCCGGCCGGCTCGCGCGGTGGCGCCGTCTGCCCGGCCGGGCTATCACCCTGCACGTCTCAGCTCAGCATAACTGTGTCGCCGGAGCGCGCTATCTCACCACCAGCATTGGGTGCTGCCCATTGTGACGTTTGGCAGATAGTCGATCGTCAGCGCTGGTGTCTCAGGAGTAACATGGAAAATTCTGACAGTACCTTTCGGCGGGCTTATTGGCTGTTCACCTAATACGTCTTCTAAATCAACATTTATACTCAGGTGCAATGTTTTGTTTTTATTGTTTAACGTATGGAACTGACAGTTACTGATGCCCTTACTGTTACTGTGCTCATTAAACGGGCCCAGTTCAACACTGCCCTTGGCGGGAAAATGTTGGAACGTTCCCATTTGTCCCGATAGCCAGTTTGAGAAGCGTTCTTGTTCTTCAATGTGTGTGAACGTCAACGAGCTTATCGAAACGGCACCGACAGTAGTGGGAATGGATTCACCTCCAGAATGTAGATGTCTTGCATGTTCAGCAATCAGCACTGCGTCCTCCGCTACAGGTGTCGCGGCAAAATACGCACGTTGGTTAAATGCCGTACGATTGTGCAACAACAAACGATTGTTACAGTTGGTTGGTGACATGGTGCATTTCCCGACAATTGCCAGCTGCACTGTGTCACTGTTCATTACCACCGTGGCTCCGTGACCATAGGAGTTTAGGTCACGAACGCACATACTCAACGCCATGGAGTCGTTATGTTTGTTGATGACTCTGATATTTATTGTTGGAGAACTAGGACCACCTGTACTGTAAGCGGTGGGTGTTCCTGGCAGAATAGTAATGAGTTTGTCTAGGCGCACCGCATATGTGGTGCATTCATCAAAGAAATTACAAGCAATGTCTTCCACTAAAATATTGACTCCATCAACGAGCACCGTCAATGTAAACGAATCGAAATTTACGACTGGCTTTAAGACGGAGAGTAACGCGTCTGTATGATGGTCGCCCCAGACTTTATCAACACCAGTCACGCGGTCCACCCTGTTATTTGCAATGCGCACGCAGCCTGGCGTTCCGACATTCGGATAACATACATATCGTGAGGTCATTCTGCTGGCTGCTGTATCGACAGAAAACAGCTTCACTACCCATGTCTGCCGGTCTCCAGATTATAAACAGTACAAAGCAGTAGCAGATGTGTATTAATAAGCTCACACACACACACGGACTAACGTTTTACCGACAACTAGACCAGAACGTCGTCCCATAAATCCATAATGCGAATTTTCTTTTTGTTTCGACGATTTGATAGAACATTAGTGTCTGGCTCATCCGTCGTCGCACCCGACTCTACCGTCGTCCGGGTCGGGTGCGTCAACAGCTTGTGCAGTGCGACTAGGACGGCAGTCGTAGTCGCAGTCGTTTCTGGCTCTACCGTCTTCGCAGTCGTCGTCGTTTGCGGCTCAACCGTCGTCGTCGTCGCAGTCGTCGTCGTTTGCGGCTCAACCGTCGTCGTCGCAGTTTCTGGCTCTACCGTCGTCGCAGTCGTCGTCGTTTGCGGCTCAACCGTCGTCGTCGTCGCAGTCGTCGTTTCTGGCTCTACCGTCGTCGCAGTCGTCGTCGTTTGCGGCTCAACCGTCGTCGCAGACGACGTCGTCGTTTCTGGCTCTACCGTCGTCGCCGTAGTCGTCGTTTGCGGCTCAACCGTCGTCCCAGTCGTTTCTGGCTCTACCGTCGTCGCCGTAGTCGTCGTTTGCGGCTCAACCGTCGTCCCAGTCGTTTCTGGCTCTACCGTCGTCGTCGGCTTCGACGTCGTCCGACGACACTGGTTCGCCATGTCAGCGGTGTGCGCTGTCAACGACGTCACGGCCGCATCAGTCTGCATGGCAGAGGTGGCACATTGCTCGACGTTGGTAGACAGTTGTGCAATCTGGTTCATTGTGTCACGCATCCCATTGTACACATCATGCGTAGCACTTAGTGCACTATCCAGCGCCGCTTGGTTTGCAAGAGCGGCGTCACGAGTCGCCTGTATTGCTGCAGTTCTGTCGTGTGCAGCAGCGGTATCCGATACACAAACGTCAACCATACTCTGTACGGTCGCCAGCGACGTATCCAGCCGAGTCTGAATAGCCGCTATCATAGCGTCTAGCTGAAACCGCTTGTCGTCCATGAACAGTTGCGTCTTGACACAGCAGCCCATGTGTGATATTTCGATGTGCTGCAGGCTGCGAACGTAATGTTTCAGATCAACTTCGTCACAAAATAAAAAATCTAGTTCGTCAAATAGCGCTAACGCCGGAACCGCAGAGCAAAACAGCAGCACCAACAACCGATACGAAGCCATATCACGCGCGCGCGAACCACCGACGAACAGCCAGCCAGCCACCTACTGCTGCTTGCTGCCCCGGCGCGGCCTGGTCTGGTCCCACTAATGTCAACAAATCGTGTGTCTGGCACGACTCACTCCTCAGCAGCCGTCGCCGTGATGTCACGTATGTTGGCAATCACGTTTTCCAGTTTCACCAAGTGTAAGGACAACATGTCGGGCATCGGCGCATTGACGCGCGTCAATTGTTCCACAAAATGCTCAAGCAGTATGGCTATGTCGTCTACACGAGCGATCACAACTGCGTGGACACTCAACAGACTTTCACGAGCGATCACAACTGCGTTGTCGTCATGGATTACTTCGCTGTTGTAGTTGCAATCGTTTGTTGTTATGGCGGCTACACCGCGGGTCATCATGTCTTCAGTGATTCTGCTGTTTTCCTCGACTGCATTAGCTATTGCATCGAGCTTTGTGGTCATCTCGGACCATGTACTCTGTTGCCACTCCAGCGTCTCCTGACAGCATATGGACTTACTCGCCTCGACATAACTGGCAAATGCCGTACACTGTTCGATGCGTTTGGAAGCGGACGACGGTGGTCGCAACTCTTGCAGCGTCGGTGTGATGGCCAACGTTAGCACAAGTAGTAGCCGTAGTAGGCCAGGCCTACTGCACAGATTGTCGTGAAACATACCACGACACACAGCAGCAGCAGCAGCAAGTGGTCACAGATGCTCAGATTGTCGTGGAACATACCACGACACACAGCAGCAGCAGCAGCAAACACACGCACACACACTGCTGCAGGAACGGAGTGAGCGTCGTCGTGGTCACAGAGACACCGCTCGGCGCCTCACAAATGCTACCGCGCCAGATGCAGCTAACCGACTGACGATACGTTTGATCTGAAACATTACGCTGCTGCCACCTGTTGGCCGCCGGGCACACTGCACAATAAAATAAATAGCACGTGCGGCTGAACGGAACGGAGTGGTGGTTTACTATATTAATAGTAGCTAGCTAGCGTAAAATGAAGTCAGCACGTAACGGCACAGTGTCTGTGGAGCTGCGCGCTACACGCAACGGTGCAGTCGTATCGCGTCGTTCGGATTTGTGGCGGACAGAACAAATTGCACAACTAATGAATTATCGAGCTGTGCACTATTGTGTACGGCTTGGCAAGCAGATGCCACCGCCGTATGCAATTGATTCCGGCACATTGTATCGCAGGGCAAAACAAATGCCGTCGGTTGTAGCGTATGGATTGACGCACACAATAAACGCTCAACATGTCACGCATCAGTATGTCAGTGTGGTTACTGACGATACGCAGCAGCCGTTCTGCGACGACACGCCGCTGCTGCAAGCACCACCCGTGCCCGTTCACTGGGTGTTACCAAAATCAATCGTAATAAAATATAATCTGCTGCAGCCGCAGCCAAATGATGCTGCTGCTGCTGCTGCCGAGTGTAACGTGTGCGGCAAAGCTACCAGCAGCTGCTATGTGTCTGACACACAGAAACAGCAGCATTGCTGCAGCTCGTGCGCAATGACCGTAGAGGCGGCCATTGAATTAAATGCTCTTCTTCATCCGATAGGTGAACGACTAACAGAGACTGTGCTACGATGTGAGCCGCCAATGCGCAGCAGTGGTGCAGCACCGGTAGTGGCTAGAGCACCGCCGGTTCCCAACGCCGTGCCATGGTCCATGTGGGTGCAGTCGCCTTTGAATCACATGCTTTTGCAGCGCGTACGCAACGGCGCTAGGTAGCATCTCTTACTACACAACGGGACTTGGTGTGCTGTTGACCAGACCGTTTGTAGATTGATTGACCATCATATCGGGCGGGATACGTTTTAGCCGCCGCCAATTGCAATTGTGGCCATGTCAACGCTGATCATTGAATCAACACAATTATTGAAAGCCATACGTGCTGGCCAATGGTCACCACAGCTGGAGAAAAGCATTCGTACTGTTCGTATACCAACTCTGGTCGATGCCGCCAGCGCAGCACTAAACGATAATAACTCTGTGCACGCGGTGACGCTAATTAACATGCTTGTGTCCTGTAATTCCTCTCAGCTGTCCAAGTTATTCGAAATATTAAACGTCGCTGTTCCGGACATACACCGTATGCGCTTATCGTCATTCTATCAATTTGTCGGCGGCGGTGTTATCCATCCTCTCGAATGTAGGCGCATCATCGGGGTCATGTCGTCCGGCAGTTATTTGCAAATGTTGTTTGACACTGTACGCGACATCTTTGTCGGCAACGGCAACAGGTTACGCTTGCCACGCATTATGTTGCGCCGCGGGCCAAGTCAGGTGGTCGATGAGCCGCTGCCAAATGTGCCGGCTATCAATGACCTGCCGCTGGTGGACATTGGCCGCTTAGGCGGCACGCATGACGGCGTGTACGTTGTCGGCAACGAAAACACCTTCAGCCGAGCACAGGCGGCTTGGCCACTATCTGCATACGCCGACATAGCCTTCGGACAAACGTTACCCGTGCTGTTTGGCTACCAGCGCAAACGATTCGCCTTCGCGTTCGGAGTCATTGAAGGTGCCCCGTGGCCATCCGATCAGCACGCATTATTTCCGTGCAGCATGACGCTCGTTAGTATGGATATTCAGTCTGCTTCTGCTGCCCTGCCACCCGAGGCAAAACATGTGGCAAAACATCTAAGGAAGGCAATAGCCGATGGAAAATCGCGCGAGGCTCATCAACTGTCAAAAGAGCTCCTGGGCTATTTGCCAGTGGGCGAAGAGACAATGGTGTCACGGGCAGTGATTCTCGTGATGGCACGGTCAGAAGCAGCGTGCTGGCGGCTATGGGTCGACATCGAGACGAGCGTGCGCAACGTCGGCCTACGGGGACAGAATCACAGGTGTAGCAAATATACATTTCGCCCGCAAAGTGTGACAGAGCCACCGCAGCCAAACAACGTCGTAGGCGACATTGCACAATTGAGTTCAGTTTACATGTCGCCCACCGAAGAAAGGTCGGTGTCCGAGTGGGCGGTCAGTTCGCTACCATTCTTTGACAACACATATCTAGATTACGATGACGACGACATGGTCTATACCAACCTGGCCAGAGACAACAGACGCCAGACGTATGTTGATGCCATTGAACCGCGACCTGAAACTGAAGCGCTGTGCATGAGACGCAGACCAGAGCGTATCGTTGTGAAGTCCGTGAAGCTGCAAGACGAGATCATAGCAAAAAGCGTAGAATACCAAACGGTTCGCCAATTATCCGATCTAGCAGAACTGGTAGATCTGAAGGAGACCGGGCTTGCTGGCATGCGTGCGGCGCTTGCGGCCGTGTCCACCTATGCCACGCCGACGGGCGGGCCGATCGACTGGGACGTGCCGTCGCTGCAGTATGTCGTGCGTGTGTGTCCCTCACTGGAGATGACTGTAGTTGCGCGCATGGTGCTGACGGCGCTGCACATGTCCGCGACGTTTGACCCACCGCATCGCAAAAAAAAACGGGCGACCGGTGTACCTGAAGTCGGACCCGAATATCGGTGACCTGGTGTATGTAATGCAAGAATTGCATTACAATGGCTCATTGGCAGAGATCGATCGCGCATGGAATACTGAACGCCGGTGTCACTTAGTCGGCGACGCTTCGTGGCGTCATCCGCCACTACTGCCGGGACATGCACTCGGTGTAGCCATTCCTCACATCACGTCGTTTGCAATCGATAGCAACATAGCGCGTATTGTATCGATTGCAGCCAATAATGCGATCCGTCAGCAAACTGTCGATATCGACACCATGTGTTTGGACGTTGTCTCGCTCATGCAATACTTAGCATGGTACAGCACGTCATACGGCGACCCGATGACCTATCAAACAAAGTACAACCTGATGAGTCTAATCGCATTTACTGACGCCTGTGCCAGCGTCAAAACGTACTCGGCTGTCTGGTTGCGTCCACATCTGGGTACTATATCCATCGCTATGCCCATATTTGGAACATCGCCCATCAAACCTTCCCTCTCTCCCCACCATTACATGCGGCGTCCGTATTAGGAGTAGTGTCAATAGAAACTTTGGCCACCGTGATGTTGCTGGACATTGTTCCGCCGTCGGGACGACATCATCGAATGGCGTTTCTTGCCGACCAGCTGCTGCGGCACAGCAGAGAAATAGTTACGGACAACGGCTCTGGTATGCAAATGGTTTTGAACTACATCGGAGATGTATCCAACGCCAGTGTGGACGTATTGAACGTCACACAGCAGTTGCGCTTGATGCGGTTGGGACCGTGTCGCGACGAGCGTATGTTCCAACGGATGGTCGCCACTGCAATTAGCAATGCTGCCGATGCACACCAGCCGCCGCTGTCTGTGCTGGTATATTATGATGATGATGATGGTGACAATGGCGGTTTTGTCCAGCTGTATCATGCAAGCAATACGTCCGAACCGGATCTTACTGACACAGACAACATGCCGGCAGTGTTTTGGTGTCGTACTCCCGCCGCCGCCGCCGAATGGTCTGTCCAACTGATGGCTCCTCCTTCCAATAACGGCATGGAACGTGTACGCCGGATATTTGAAGCTCTTGAGTCTGAAAAAGGTATGCTCAGCAAGCAGCTACAAAAAGCAATCAATGATGTGTACGTATTTCTGGTCAGGCTGCCGCCATTTGAGACGGTAACGACGGCCGAAGACAACAGCGGCATAACCAATTTGCTGACTACACTGACCACAGTGCCATTGCCTCAACAGGACGATGACTTTGTCACGCGGATGCGTAACGAATACAGTGCGTGGCGCTATGACAACACAAAAAACGCACATAGGTTCGTACATGATGTATTTCATTGCATCTTTCAGCTGCGTAACGTGGCCGTCGAGACTAACGATGAGGACGTTGCTGTTGACACAAACGAAGAACCTTTGACGATTTGACCAATTAATGCACAAAACAGTGGCAGACAATGATTTGACCAATTAATGCACAAAACAGTGGCAGGCACAATTACATTTCCAACCAATGTACGTTAATTAAACATACATAACTGTACACCGGCAGTGCCACTCTTTTTGTGCATTAATGGTCAATCGGTTACCCGGTGGGCAATGGACCATTAATGCACAAAAAAGTGGCACGGCCGGTGTACAGTTAAGTATGTTTAATGAACGTACATTGCTCAGTAGGTGACCATCGCTGACATTTATCGGTACAATTAATGACATGTTTGGTAACGTTAACTCAAATTTATCTGGTTTGGTAACGTTAACTCAAATTTATCTGTGCGTTTAATTACACGATTGGCGTTATCCTACAGTTATGTAGCATTTATTGACACAAATGTTAAAAAGACAATTACATTTGTATACCTGCCACCGTTAACTCAAATTTATCTGTGCGTTTAATTACACGATTGGCGTTATCCTACAGTTATGTAGCATTTATTGACACAAATATTAAAAAGACAATTACATTTGTATACCTGCCACCGTTAACTCAAATTTATCTGTGCGTTTAATTACACGATTGGCGTTATCCTACAGTTATATAGCATTTATTGACACAAATATTAAAAAGACAATTACATTTGTATACCTGCCACATGTTGACATGGTAATTTTCTGCAGTGACTCTAACAGATTGTCACGAGGTCACGAGGTCATCATTGTGTGGTTGACCTCGCCAGTGCATGTCGGTATTAATGCAGCGTTATCGGTAGTACTATATTTAATTGACATTTATATTGACACGAACGCGGGCAACTAGTGGTCAGTCAGTCAAACCTTACCAATAATGTTTTTGGACCTTTCACGCACATGCACGACATAATGTATATCACATTTTTGTAGCAAACGGTTTAGTGGTGGTCGTCCACCATCATCATCGTCGGCTGTTGCTGTTTCTCCGAAGTGTAATTTGTTATTAATGCGAACAGGTAGGTCGTCGTCCGTAAAGACCGCGCGTATAATGTTGCTGACCTTATGGTATATTTCTGATGTGATATCTCCTCCGGTTCCACCAAACTTGCCGTACACTACCACGTCGTTGGTGCCGTACTCGGGCGTCAGGAATTGTAATACTTGATAGAGTTGTGAAATATGAGTCACCTTTGTTGTAATGTGTTCTGTTGCTGTCAATGGTAACAGTTGAGACATAGAGTTGACATAGAATCTGTCAAACGGTGTGTTTGAATATGCTCTGACCCGAGATATGTACATGGTATTGGTCATAACGCGGATGTCATAGCAGAACAATGAATACTTGTTTTGATGAATACGAACGACCCATAACGCCTTTGTTGCTGGAAACACAGTTTTGAACGTGTCTCTTGTATTTGGGGAGGAGACGAACGCGTTGGTTGCTGGCACCAAAGCGTCAGCCTTTGCCTTTGCCTTTTTGTTTCGCTTTGTCATGGTGTGTGCCGTAATTGTGCCTACCAACCTACCTACATAATGAATTTGTGCTCGTCAACTGGACCGTCGTATCTGCGCAGCCCATTTTCTTCGTCTACGAGTGTAAACAAATTCTCTAGTTGTGCTGGTGTTCCGTACAGAATGTCGAGCTTGTCCTGCGGCAACCTGTCGCTGCCGCTAAACGGACCGCTGAACGGATGCTGGGTTGACGTTGGCGGCCGCTCTTGTGTGTCGTCGTCGTCGGCAATGGTGGTCACCATGCGCGCCTTTCCATTGAGTACGTTCGGATCGTACGCGTGATCTGTCGCCAGCAGTCCTTCCCAGTGTCTGTACACCCGATTGCCATTGGCACATGATCCAAGAGCCGCCACGTCCGACACTGGCATGTACGTTCCCGTGTCCAAGTCGTCATTATTCAGCGGATGCTTAATGTTATCCGCAAACAACAGACTGCC
This sequence comes from Chirona hameri, assembly GCA_036785665.1. Classification (NCBI taxonomy): domain Eukaryota; kingdom Metazoa; phylum Arthropoda; class Thecostraca; order Balanomorpha; family Balanidae; genus Chirona; species Chirona hameri. The sequence goes on along the minus strand of JAXIVJ010005104.1, from coordinate 50,743 downwards.
ACCGCCATGGTATTTCGCAACTGGCCCGTACAGCCCGTTTTCATCAGTGCTTAATGCACTAAGATATTCTGTATTGATTAGTGACGGGTCAACATCGAACACAATCATCTGTTTGTTCAGCGCATCCAGCACGTGCATACGATATGCGACGACATCAGTTGCATCGCCGCCGATGGTTAACGGCTGCAGCTTGTAACAGAATAGGTGCATACGAGTAACAGGGTCACCAAACGATGGCGGTTGTGGCACTGCTAGTGGCAGTAGGTACTGATGGATTAACCCGTCCGTTGTGTCGCGTCGGAAACTGGTGACGCTACTCCTGGCAAACTGGTACAGAGCACCACTGTATTGAAATGATTTCAGTTCATTACCAGGTGTCAGTACTACCTCGTGACCGGCGTCGGCTATCAGCGAACTGAACGTTGTACTGTTGTTTTTGATGTTCTCGGTTTTGACCACCACATGATGGCTATCGGAGCGCCAGTTTAACGAAAAGTACGCTCCGTGATGAACACTGGGCACATTGATCAAAGTCATCCAGGGCATTTTACTGTTCGGCAGATTTAGTGGCTTTACAGTGATAGCTGTGCTGTGGTCAAACCCATCCTGTTCGGCATCCCACGGTCGAATGACAGGCGTCCTTTCGCCGGCCAGCAGAACGAGTACGTTCTTGGGCACTATCTGTTCGTACAGATACGGAGTGGCCCACCATTCCTTGTCACGAACTTCATGATGCAATGGGTTTCGAAATCGATACGTCTGGCCTTTCGGTGTCAGCTGCATGGTCATCAACGTTTCTCCGTCAGCACAGTACTCGGCCTCTGTGGCAACTTTGCCATAGTAACCTGGCAGCGTGTCATACTTGGTGATTTGTCTAAAGGACGGTGCCATCATGCGGCAACGCTCATTGCGGCATGCTGTGCCGTTCGCCGTTACGCCGTCCGGACAGAAGCGAACCTGTGTGCGGCCAGCGATACATTCCCTGTAGCTTTGGTTCGAAATGGGGGTACGCTCATTGTCTGCCTTTCCCTTGCAGGGATCATCATCATCAGCAAGGCGGCAGGACTGCGTTGTTGAGTCCCACACATGATTTGCTGGACACTTCTGCAGTATCGACTGATTGTTAAGGCACAAGTAGTATGTTCCTGTCGGGTCCAATCGAACGGTGTGCTGATCGTGTTTGGTGCCGTCGGCCATGCGCGCGCACGGGTCAAATGGAACGCATGCTTTACTGGCGGCATCCCAGCGTGTGTTCGTTTTGCAGGGGCGCTTAACCTCTTTACCATTGCCATCGCATTCCAGATAGGTGTGTTCGTGCACACTGCCCGTCTTCGAATCTGTATACGATAGCAGGGTGCCGGCTGATTGTCCGTGGCACGGACCAGGCGCTGAAGGCGTCGCCGTTTCCGTTGGCGGCGTCGCCAGAGCATCATCATCATCATGGTGTACCGCTCCAGTTTCGTTTTCACCAAACTTGGGCGATGCGGATCGCACAGTACGTTTATTGACCACGTCATACACAACAAAGTTTGGCTGTGTCGCTGACGGTGGGCTCAGCGTAATGTGTGAAGTCATTCTGCCACGGCGAACGTCATTGTCGAGTATAGCTTTTAGTTGTTGAGTCGTCAACGATTTGTTGGTCACACCCTGCTTGTCCACCAATAACCAGAAGACAACAAATGTGATCGCAAACAGTAGGACAACACACGTGACACGGTAAAACGTCGCCAACGCGAACGTTGTCAGATTCACTAGAACCGACGTGTCCATTGTTCGTGTCTGTCTGTGTGTGTGTAAAATCACAGCAACCAGTGACGGACAGACAGATTCTATCAGAGCACCCATCTCACTATCTATTTCGCTATCTCATGTGTGGTGTACTGTCGCCACGACCATTTGGAGGACGCGCGTCAGTCAGTCAGTCGTACATGTCGTAGGAACATGAGTTGATAACAGGTGGCGGCGGCCCTCTGAATCTGTTTTCAAACGTTGGCTTGTCCATGGCAAGCAGGTCGGACGTATCGGTGGCCATGATGTCGCGCAATAGCCGCTCCAGCGGAGAGTCCTGCTGTTTTCGCGGTCCCTGCTCGGATGTGTTGCAATTGGTTTTGAGAATGCGGTACGTGGTACTGATGTTGTTGTATCTCAAGTCGCTGACAGCCCTGACAGTTTTGACATCAGCAGCATATGTTGCGCGACACTGGTCCGCGTCGGACGGCACGACGTCAGGGCTGGTGTTTGCTGGCAGTACGTAAATGTACTCGTCGTTCATACGATGCGTCAGTTGCAAGCTTGCCAAATGCTCTGTGTAAAAACTGACAATTTGATCTGCACTGCGCACGCGGCTCACTGCCACATAGATCATCTCCACATAGCGAGTGTCCAGATTGATGCTGATGTTCGTGTTGCGATTCAGAGTCAGCCCCTGCACCTTGTACATGGTCAGTCCGTACGGTGACAGCTGGTACTGCATGCAGGCGTTCATATTGTTTCGCAACAGTTCATTACACATTGACTCGACAAATCCGTTCTCGCTGCGCACCGCCACACGATGGAGCCACAGCAGTTGCGGGTTGTCGTCACCGACTGTCACCACGCCCACATGCTCGTCAAAGCAGCGCTCAAAACGCACCAGTCGCACCGTGTGACATTTCGCACTCGGGTCGGTCAGATAGTAGAGATTTCCCGGCCGTAGCGCAAGACGATATGCGCAGAAGCGCGACAGTGCCGGTGGTTCCACCGGCTCGTTGGTCACACTGTGTCGCATGGGCATAATTGTCAACGGCCGTGTCGTGTCGTCTTTGTACGCCTCTATGAAGGCATCATTGCGATCGGCATGTTGACGGTGCAGATCGGCCAGATATAGTGTGTCAAAGTCGTGGCGGTCGACAAATTTTTGCCGGCGCCTGCTCGTACAGACGGTACCGTATGCCAATGTGGTTCTTTGTCGACAGCGGCGCACGTGTGTGACTGTGTGTGATGACGCTGCGCAGCATGGACACATGCTTGCCCAACGTAATGTCGCCACCAAAGCGCATCTGCTGTAAGAACTGGGGTCGAAAGTCAGACATGATGTCGGTTAAACACGCGTTGTCGTACGGATGACATTGCGCAATAGAGATGGCCCCCTGCTGACAGCGATCGCCGACAATTGCCAGCACGCGCACGGAGGGCGACAGCTTGCAACACAGCCACACCGTGAACACCATCCAGGCGCTGACAGCGGTGTACTCGTCCAACACCACCAGCGGTGTACACGGCAGCGAGTCCCGATTCTTGCGCAATCCATCGAGCAATTTGAACGCCATCTGCAGCAACGAATCCTTTCAAGAAATGCTGAGGAAGCACAGGAATGACTTCGACGACTTCAGAGCCCTCAATAAGTCTGAAGAGTCCAGGGAATGGATCACGATCGAGAACGAGTATAGGGCGATGCTAGTGCGACACGAGAAAGACATGGAGGAGTATATGGAAGTGCTGGAGAAGCAGTATAAATCTTTGGATGAGCAAAATACAAGCCCTTCACATTTGCTACTGCTAGAGTTTATAAATTGCAAGAGACGGGCGGAGAATCAACAGAAAAGTTATAAGGGTATGCTGGCGCACCTGGAGGAAAAGCTGAGGGTATGCTGGCGCACCTGGAGGAAAAGCTGAAGGGGGAGGAGGAGAAAATACCCCTAGCTTGCGAAAGCTGCCTGGCGAACCTGGAGAAATATCTGAAGGGGGAGGAGGAGGAAAAACCCGTAGCTTGCGAAAGCTGCCGGCTGGCGCACCTGCAGAAAAAGTGGGAAGAAGGAAAAAAATCTGGAGGATTAGAAGTGCGAAACGAAACGCAGCCGACGTAGCTGCCGTACTAATAAGAAGCCGTACTAAACGTTGAGTTGGTGTGGTTGGCCGCCGCCGCGCGTCTATCTGACATATGCACACACACATGTTAGTCCTTAGTGATGGTGCCCAGAGCAGTCGTTAAACGCGTTAAGTTGGTGTGGGTGGCCGCCGCCGCCGCGCGTCTATCTGACAAATCGCTTATGCACACATGTTTAGTGCCCAGCCGAGCATTTTATTATGTGTGTGTGTGTGTGTCTCCAAATAAATTGTAAGCGTGGATTTTTGATTTTTTATAGCAAATATGAAGCGTTCAGGGTCGTGTTTGTGATTAGATAGAACCTGACTAGACACAGTCAAACCGCCGCGTGAAATTTCTTCGTAGGCTGTCCTTCCCGTTCGTTCCCCCTTTAATACTTATTATTTATTAGTATAGTAGTATTCAGCTCTAAAAAAAGTTTTGCGGCGCTTGGCTGTCCGATCAGACAGACACAGACATACCGCCCGGTAGGTATAGAGTCAGACACGAGGAATTTGTGTGCTAGAAACTGTTACTTTGTTGAGTGTCATTCAAATACACACACACTGAAAACATTCTTTCTCTTGTTTTATTCCAGATATATGACTGCTGCTGCTGTTGCTGTGATGAATGCAGCTGACGTCTGTCTGAAACGTAGAAGACAAATCTTTGAAAATGAACAAGAACTTTTCAAGGATATGTCAACACGCTCGTTTTTCAGTAAGGATATATATTATCTGTTAGATCATTTGGAAACATTTGAAGCTTATAGTTTATGGTGTCGTGACAAGAGCACCATATTGGTGCACAGAGACCTCACCGCTAACAAAGACGAAGCCCACGAGCAATATTTATTTGAAAGAGAGTACACTCGTAGTCATGATGACTACGCAAACCGGGGTGGTGAACTAGACCATCAAAACAACGTAACAGGCTTTCACATCAAGATCACCTGGTGGAATTATAAAGCCTGGTTCGTCATGACGGAGGCTGTGAATGATGATGGCGGCGGTGACGGCGAGACAACAACAACAACAAGAACAACAGTGGGTCAATATTTCAAGATCGCGCCTGACCGCCTCGCTGATATTGAGCTGCCGTGGATCTATATTTCAAGAAAGATATGTCATCAGGGTGGCAACATTAGACAGCTCGGTTGTGCCGAATGTGTAGAAGTGGAATTATAAAGCCTGGTTCGTCATGACGGAGGCTGTGAATGATGATGGCGGCGGTGACGGCGAGACAACAACAAGCAGTGGGTCAATATTTCAAGATCGCGCCTGACCGCCTCGCTGATATTGAGCTGCCGTGGATCTATATTTCAAGAAAGATATGTCATCAGGGTGGCAACATTAGACAGCTCGGTTGTGCCGAATGTGTAGAAACCCCTAGCTCGCGAAATGGACCGGTGAAGATTTTGGTGAACAACACTGGCGGCTCCTGCCGCCGCGACTCAATAAAATAGGCTAAAGCGCGGAGTGGTGTGTGGTGGGCAGTTGATTTTTTTCCAGTGAGTGTTAACGCTGCTGCTGCATTCATTTATTCACACAAAATTAGTTTTACAGTGGTGCTTTGATACATCTGATTCTGAGATCACTGTTAAAACTGACATTTTGTGAATAATGTTCCACGTGCTGGCTGGATGGATGGATGGTTGCGGCGTATTCAACAGCACAGTGTCCTAGTATAGCTAGCTGTCGGGTAAGTAGGTCGCGCCGCAGCTGACATGTCTCGGTACACCGATACAGACGTAGCTAACGCAACTCGCTATGCCACCGAGCGACAGACATTGCAGCAGGTGCAGGCCATCGAAAAGTCACATCCGCATCTGAGCAAAGGTCTGGACGTACGAGTGCTGGCTGCCGACAGTGAGCGTCACTATTACGTAGCGGAAAACTTTAAGAATCGTGCCATTGTGGTGCATGTCGGCGTGTCACAACTGCTCTGCACTAAACTGTCATGCAGCGCCAAGCGGCTGTTCGGCAAATGCTCTCCCTCTGACAGTCCGGTAAACGAACGACTTGGTGACTCGCATCAGTTTTCTGCACGATGTCAGCCAGCATGTTTTAACCTCACACCGGTCGTCAACGACGACGACGACGACGACGTGGTGCCGCAAAACCTTCCACTGCAATGGAATGCACTGATCAACGACTGTGTTTTCGTGAACCCGAACACACTTGCGTACATGGATTCTCCTGAATCGCGAAAGTTGAAAAAACAACGGCGGCTTACCGACCTGCCTGCGGGGTTTAACAGGTCACCAACGACAAACCCTCAAACGGCAACGGGCCTGCGATATCATGTCAATAAAACGTACTGTAAAGCATTTCACAAACTCTACGACGTTTCTACGGAAACATGCTATTCAGACGTGTTGCACAAAATCGCAACATACACCATCGGCACACAGGTCATCGATTGTGCAATTGACGGTGAACGCTCGATATTTGGTGCCGACTGGTACACTAAACCAGAGCCGATTCCTGTTCCGCCGCTGGACCCGGCGATCGCGTCGGTTGACAAATGGCGCTCGGACACGTGTCTGACGGAGCCTGCTGGAGGCCCACGGCAGAGCGCGTGCGCATTTCTCAGCAGTCTCGACCCACAAATGGACGTGCCGCCCGGTGCCAAGACGGCACCTCCGTACAAGGAAGCGAATTATTTAGTCGACCGTAAAAATGCACCCTTTACAAATGCAGTCACCAAAGGTGTTGCTAATGTGCAGAAAAATGAGCAGAAACGGTTGGCGGCCATGCACACATTTCTCAAAGGCGTAATGACCGACACCATGCAAAACATTGCAACACCAACAACAGACGACAACGACACGACGCCACCCCCGCAGACTGCTGCTGCTGAGTCAGCATTGCAGAAAACACAAGACGCGTCATTTAAGGTTCTTAAAACGTTGATGCCAATTGATCCCAAAATTCTGCTAAATAAAGATATAGTCGAGATTGGTGCGCCTACGCTGGCTGTCGACCTGGCCCTGCGTGCATCGATTAAAGCTGCCCTGAACAATGTTCCACGGATGATGCTGGAGATTAGTGAAAACATGACAACGTCTATCGCCATAGAGACCGTAGAGGCTGCCATGACCACGACACTTGTCACCGGCATCACCGATTCGGTTATCACGAGTGCGGCCATGTCGGCAATGACGGCCTCGCTAGAGTTCGCATCAGGTGCATTGACATGCGTGGGCATTGCGCTTGCCGTGCTGTCGCTGATCTCGTTGGTATTGACATTTGTCGACCCGAACGGGTACAACCAAGAGGTGAACAGCGACGCTTTGCTGCAGTTAATGCTGACCGCTGAAGTTGACTTTAAAACGAAATTGAAGCGCAGAACGCTGAGCTTTGGCTTTGTCGACGTGGCTAATTTGCTACTCAGTGATGATGTCAAGACCGAACTGATGTTTCGTGGACGAGTCACTAGTGTATTGGAGTACCTAACGTCTTTGAGCGTTAATTCCGATGGTACTGTACTCAATGGCGGCAGCGGAACAATGGTCACGGCGCAACAGCTGGCTGACGGTGGCCGGGCATTGCAGCGTAAACTGAACACCACCACCGCAGACAGCGGCGGCGGCAGAGGAACAGTGTCCGGAATGCTCTCAATGTTGTCATTGCGGCCGAACACGTCTGATGAGCAGCCGCCGGCAACGTACGACCTGCGTCACCAAGAGCGGTCGGCGCACGTGAGCCGGCTGGCCGTCGCCAGTGTGTTGTGTGTGGTAGTCGTAACGGCACTGGCAGCGACGTCACACATATTCATAGCATTGGTGTTTCTAATGGTACTGGTCGTGCTGCAGTTGTTTACGTTGTACAACGCTACCGCCGCCGCTGTGTTTATCTAGAGTAGCTAGTTATGTCGGGCGCACTGCTGGTCTACCTGTACATGCTGGTGACATTTGCCGTAATGTTGCTGCACATGAGTTGGGCAAGCACGACGACGACCGATGTCAAACAGTCGTTTCCGACCGACAGTGCCAGCACGGCGTCGCCGCGTTTGGACTGTGCTATCGGCGGCTTTCAGCAGCCGTGCTTTACGTCAGGAGAATGCAAAAGTGTGTGCGAGCGTTCGGACACACATGACTTTTCGTGCGTCTTCGGCGTGTGCACCGCCCGGCCGATATTGGCTGACGGCCCGAAAGAACAGCCGTGCCTGGCCACCGATGGCCTGGTCTACCTGCCTGGCGAGGGCTGTGTCAGCATTGATCCGGGCATTGCACGCCGACGTGGCGGCAATCGGATGTGCGCGCCGGCAGGTCCCATTAATACCCAGCCATTGGACGATGATACCACCACATTGTCTCATCGAGAAATAAACTATGTAACAAACGGTTTTCCCGACGAGTCGTACTGCCGGTCCGGGTCGGCACCACCGGCGTTTACCAGCACGACGCCTGATGGCGCACTTAAAGCGTCCGCATTGTATGTCACTGTGCCGTCAACAGGCGCGATGCGTGCGTACCAGGCGCTGGTCTCGTTTCACATACACGACCTGCTGACACGTGCAAACAAAACTGCATTGCATTACACAGATGAATCAGCTGCGCCGCTGACGGACGCCGATGTGTTGTTGTTGGCGTCTGGCGTTGCACAATCCGTCGGTTAAGCGTATATGTTTCCGACGCCGGAGCCGAGACATTTTTTGCAGAGAGAAGGTTTGCTGGTCGATGTTCCAAATATGGGCATAGCTCTCAGCTAAGCTAACGAATGTTTGGCCGCGCATACAAGCGACGATTATCGGTGCCTAGCTCAGCTAAGCTTCAAGGCGTTTATAGTCCGCGTGCCGGCCGACGGGCGGCTATGACAGCACCGCAGTGCTGAGATCAGGCGTGCACCAGCCGTTGTTATGTACTGGGTACTGGTTGATGCTAGGTACTTGTCATAGTGTTGTGCAGATGAGCTACGGGTACTCAAAGTAGGTGGGTGGGTGGCACGTCTCAGCTAACGAATGTGTATGCACACATTGAGCGAGTCACCGCCATTCATTGGTAGACATTGACAGCCTATAATGACTCTGGATTGCGCCATGATGAGTGTCTGTCGTCGTAAAGTGATGCGCCAATCGATTTTGTGTCGTGCTGGCAAAAGCCTTCAGCCCGGCCGGCAACCAGTGGAGGCGGAGACCGGAACTTCCCGTGTAGATAGCGTCCGCCGGTCACAGTCCTCTGCAGGAGGGTCAGAGTTCGGCCAGTGAACACTACCACTGCGACGTCCGTCTCCGGCCGGGACAGTGTGTGTCGCCGTGTCTCCGTGCGTCGCCAGCACGATGTTCCCTCTTGCGCGGCGGTTCGCCCGCCTGGTTCGTCTACTGACCATCCTCTTGGCGGTGTGCCGGTGCGAAGCCAGCCAGTCGCACTCGCAGTCCTCAGCCAGCTCGCAGTCCTCAGCCAGCTCGCAGTCCTCAGCCAGCTCGCAGTCCTCAGCCAACGTCGACACCATTGCTCCCAACCAACTGCTGCGGCTCATCGTGCAAGAAGTCAATTCCAAGATCCTGCCGCTGATCAGAAGTCTCGACTCCCGCCTGATGAGCATCGACTCCCGGCTCAACGCGCTCGACGTCAAACAGGCCAGGTTGGATTCAAGACTGGACGAGCTGGACTCAACGGAGGCCAGATGCGATTCAAGACTGGACGAGCTGGTCTCTATAGTGGACTCCACGGAGGCCAGACTCGATTCTAGACTGGACGAGCTGGTCTCCACGGAGGCCAGATGCGATTCAAGACTGGACGAGCTCGTCTCTCGAGTGGACTCCACGGAGGCCAGACTCGATTCCAGACATGACGAGCTGGACTCAACGGAGGCCAGATGCGATTCAAGACTGGACGAGCTGGTCTCTAGACTGGACTCAACGGAGGCAAGATGCGATTCAAGACTGGACGAGCTGGTCTCTAGACTGGGCTCAACGGAGGCCAGATGCGATTCAAGACTGGACGAGCTGGTCTCCACGGATGCCAGGTTGGATTCTGGACTGGACGAGCTCGTCTTTCGGGTGAACTCCACGGAGGCCAGACTCGATTCCAGTCAGGACGAGCTGGTCTCTCGAGTGGACTCCATGGAGGCCAGATTCGATTCCAGACAGGACTCAACGGAGGCCAGATGCGATTCACGACTGGACGAGCTCGTCTCTCGGATGAACTCCACGGAGGCCAGACTGGACGATCTGGTCTCTCGGGTGAACTCCACTGAGGACAGTCTTGATGATGAAGTGGACTTGCCCCCTCCCCGCGACTGTAGTGAGCTGCCTGCCGGAGCCAAAACCGGCGTCCACCTGCTGCAGCTGGGCTCCCAGCCGCCGGTGTCCGCCTACTGTGACCTGGACACGGACGGCGGCGGCTGGACCGTCATCCAGCGGCGTGCCGATGTGAAGCCGCGTCAGAATTTCTTCCTCGACTGGGCGGCATACAAGGAGGGCTTTGGCAAGCTGGACAGCGAGTTCTGGTGGGGGCTCGACAACATGCACACGATGACCGCCCCACCAGACCGCCGCTATGAGCTGCGAGTGAACCTGGGCGATTTCGAAGGTGGACGGAGACACGCCAGCTACCAGCAGTTCAGAGTGGCGTCTGAAGCGGACGGGTACCGGCTGTTCGTGGGCAGCTACACCGGTGACGCTGGTGACAGCCTCCGCCGCCATAACGGTCAGAAGTTCACCACCAGAGACAGAGACCAGGACCCGTGGAGAACCGGCAACTGTGCTATGGGGTACAAAGGCGGCTGGTGGTATTTTGTTACGAAGTACCGTACGTCGACCAGCAACATATATTTATGTTACGGTGCTAACCTGAACGGGGTTGGGTTGTACAAAGGACGAATGGACAAAGACGGAGTCATTTGGAACGAGTGGAAGCTCTTCAAGTCACTGAAGGACGTCGAGATGAAGATCCGGCCAGTCATTTAACAATCTAGGGAAGATCACGCTGCTGCGGAGCATACAAGACACCGACCTTAGCTACAGCAGATGGCTGAATGGAAGATTACATTGCAGTCTGACAGTGAAATCTGGACCAGTGAGGACAACTTGCGTCATATAGCAAGTAACCTGTACCAGGGCAGGCATCCCGTGGTGGCAACACCGCACGGCATGCCTCTGTTCAAACTGTAGAACGTCTGTGTACCCGTCATCACTGGTATTTGTTGAACGGAGCATCCGAACATGACAGTATCCATTGTAGCCTAATACATGTTCGATTGGTTATAAATTGTGTTTGCGGTTAAAATATGGAAAACAAATGTAGCCAGTCAACCTAACAGAAATACATGAGAGTCACTCCGCTTGAACAGTTGGCATCGACGAGGCGTCAGTGTTGATATGACGACACAGTCTAGCCTAAGAGCAGCCTCAACAGCCAATAACATCGTTCTTGGCGGGTGGTGCGTTTCTAGGAAATACAAATTGTAGGTATCTATGACCTTAAGATATCCTACAAGTTTGAAATCAAACGTCCCAAATCTGTGGCTGCATACGAACGCTTTATGCAGATTGGTGGCAGTAAAACGTCTGTATTGCAAGCACGGCACAACGCTCTCCGGTGGCCGGGTATTACAATTGCCATGCGACCTGTGGTGTCAGAAGGGTATGGGTACGGTGGGTTAAACAGTATATCGTGCACGTCAGTTTGTTTGCAAAAGGTAACGTTAGAGCACGTTTCAATTATATCGCACCCACAAACTAGTACCATCATCATGTTTTCAGCCGATAACTGTGGTGGAAATCTAGAGTCGGTTATGCTGTATAACTTTGTTACAACAAACGAGCTGGCGCAACGGTACTGTAAAATGAAAAATATTGATCCCCATGAAAAGTCAAACGTAGTCGAACTGCGCAAACTGCACACCGAATATGTAGCGCTGCGAACAAAGGCCTGCATAGTTGTTGTGGCCAAATCGATGTTTGTCAGCTTTGCCAAAACTGCACGCGAATATTTGCCACGCAAAGTGGCTGTCATGTTCAACCCCAACAATATAACCACTGAGCTGGATGATTCAGAGTGGCTAACTATTATGCGCGATCATTCACCGGGTACTGCAAGCGAGCACTCAATTATGTATGTCAGCGCCATGAGTATGTTGCGTCAAATGTTAGCTGACACAATGACTAACATCAGCAAGTCAATTGCGGACGGATTTAAGCAACCAACTTCGCAGGTACCTGAACCGTTAAATGTAAAAACGCCGCCGCCGCTGCCAGCGTTCGAGATGCTGTCCCCGTCAGCGCGGCCGCCGTCGTCTACACACATTATTGCTACTCCGCCGCCACAGTCGCCTACACGCAGTGCATCAAATGCTCCTCCGTCTCCAGCCGTATCTGATGTAGCGTCGTTAAAGAATCAAGGAATATTTGAAAACCTAATACCGGTACCGCCGCCGCATGTTGATCACGTGTTATCTGCTGCAGACGTTGATCACGTGTTATCTGAAATTGACTTTCTGAACAACGAGCCGCCGCAGCAGCAGTACGACGACGTCGATAACACGATGCAGCAGCCATTATCTGACAGCATGTCACCTGCGTTCAACGACGACATTTTAGAACCAAAAGGTAGTAAACGCGCACGAACCATGTTCCATAATGCTGATGATACATATGATGAATTTCACTTCTAACTCAGAAGCACACCAAGTGTCTGCTGTGTGTGTGTGATTGTTTTTATGTTGAATAAAACACATTTGTTTGACTGCATGCCATGTTTGGCGGCATGTAAATGCGTTGTCCTGCATCAGCTGATGCCATGTCGTCGTTCGTTGTCTGCTGCGCAAAGAAGCGCTGTTGTACATTAAACGAAGCGGGCTGCTGCGCAAAGAAGCGCTGGTGCTGCTGCATCATTTGACGCTGCTTTTCTTGCATGATTTGCCGATGCCTTTCAAACGCCATGTGCCGTATCATTTGACGCTGTCTTTCTAGCATGATGTGCTGCATCATTTGTTTCTCTAGCATTTGCCTTAAACGCATATTTCCATTCTGCTGCCATAACGTTTGGTCATAAGCCGTTCGTTTGATAGGGTCTTTCAGGATGTTATAGGCTTCGTTTAATTGTGTTGCGCGATTACAAGACATGTCATTATTCTTGTCCGGGTGCCATTTACGAATTAACCTTAGGTATGCTTCACGGATTGTGGCTTGATCTGAAGCACTGTCAATATCTAAAGTATTGTAATGTGTGCCGGCATCCATGATTTACGCGCGCCGCCTACCTAGGTCATGTGTATGTGTGTGGCTGGTCTGGATCTACCATTTTACGGTGACCACGTGCGTTCTTCCACAGACAGACAGTTGTGTGCACAAGACCATATATATTTCACAATTCCACAGACAGACAGTTCAGTTGTGTGCACAAGACAATATATATTTCACAACACCAAACATCTCATACCCAGTACATAACATAGTCATGGGCCGCGTCAAGTCGCGAGAACTTTTTTACACTGCACGCATTTGTTTTTCAGGTCCGCCTGTTTGTGTCTGAGGCTACGCTTTGGGCACACACATAGTTTAGTTGGGATTTTATACAGGCTGTACGTTGTATACGGATCCAAACACGTAAGCCACTGTGGCGACGTCTGCTGCTGCGGTGGCGGTGGCGGCGGCGGCATCTGCGGTCGTCGCGGCGGCTGCTTTTGTGTATTTGCCGCCTTGCATGCTCCGGTAACCTTGTCGGTTGGCAGTAACGTATTGGCCGCCTTGCATGCTCCTGTAACCTTGTCGGTGTAGCACACTGATACCATTGATGTGACCCTCTGCCAGAATGGGTTGGATGATTTCCCGGCCAAACACAGCAGTTGATAGATATTGTCGTGCACAGTCTTCATATGCACAGAGTCGACATTGCTGGATGATACGTCGGTTTCGTTGAACGGCAGTTGCACGATCCGCAGCTTTTTGTCGTCACCACGACGGCGGACGTCCAGACGCTGTCCGCATCCGTGCACCGTCGTGATGACACGCGGCCAATGCTGCGTGGTCAGCTTTTCGTTCAGTTCATCGAAGTCGTAACCGTCATTAAACGATGCTGGCATCAACAGCAGTAGGATAGGTCCCTTGCAGCCGTAGTCGCTGCCAAACATGGCGCGTATCAACGTCTGATATAGGATGGTGAATAGATACACACGCATGCCGTCAACTATACATTGATCTGCCAGCGGTGCGTCGGCGGAACGCGAGCAAAGTGGTGGTGTTTCATCGCTGATTAAAAATGTCCAAAAAGTTCTGTTCGCAAACACAAACCTTTAACCCCGTCAAATAAATGTATCAATGTACTCGCCGTGTCCGCACACGGTTAGGGCAACCGCCAACAGTGCTAGAAAACATGATGTCGACGCAGCAGTAGAGAAATGTATACTATGTGTGTGGGTGCTTCATGTGTGCTGTTCTGCGTCTGCTAACGGCAATTGCTGCCTGTTGACAACCACATCATGCGGTCATGAGTAGGCAGCCAACAATGCTAGTCATCATTTGAATTGATCATAGCTTACGTGTTCGCGTACGGTACCGCTAATGATAGACGGTCATCATCGTTGTCGTGTACATTGCCCAGCCAGGTCTAAGAATGCTGGCAACGTTAGTGGTAATTGCCGTGTTGGTTGTATGTATCGTAACTGCGTTGATGATATACAATTCCACTGTGTCTGTTGATGATGAGGAGGATTTGTCTGACTTTGTTGAACGGAGGCGATGATACAGAGGAAGTGGATATGTATCAACAGCTGGTGAAGTTAGACGCAAATGTCACGCTGCCATGCACATCAGATGAAGACATGATGTCAAATGCGATACAACATTCGACATGGGAGGTGCAACTGGCTAGTAAACCACAGTCGTTGCAAACATATTCAGCCTTTCAGACTAAATCTGCGGACGACGCCCACATTGTATTGGATACCACCAACGCACACACCTTGACACTAACAGCAAAAGTGGACAGTACCGGCACTTACAGGTGTGCACCATACTTGGCTCATGGAGAACAGGTAAAGCAGCATCCATACGAAGTAATAGTGATAAAGAAACCAACTAGGGTGCAGTTAAGCGAAACAACAACAGTCCTGAACATAGACGGCGACAGCAATACACACACAGTGATCAGTTACACAGCATTCCATGCACGGCCAGCGCCAAAATTGACATGGCATATTGGCAATCACCAGTTACGCCCTGAATTAACCGAGCTTTCACACGTAAATGAACACGACGGTCTGATTACAACTACTTCGAAACTGACGAGAAGATTCAACAAATCAGATCACAATAAGGTACTAGTTTGCAAAGTCACTCACCCAGGTACAACAGACGATAATGAGTTGGACCGGAACGTTACTATTCGAGTAACATACAAACCATACAAGATTGTACGGATCGTTGATGCGCTTGACACAGCCACTCACGTCTCCTTCAGTTTCATGGCAAACCCAACAGCTACAGTAACGACTGACTTCCCAAATGATTACGTTCTTGCTCCATCTAGCGACGATGATCCTGCTATCACTGCTGTGGGCGAGAATGAGAATAAGTTTGTTGTTAAATTTAAATTAGACCAAACGAAAACGTTAGACAATACGGACCAATATGCATTTACGTTAACCAACGCATCAGGCAGTACGGTACACTACTTTCAAGTGTGACTCTGAGCGAGCAATACGTTATCAATAAGATGCCTAAAATATTTAATATGTTCACTTATGGTATCGTAATCAACACGCTCCGCTCCTGTCGCAACATTGCCCAGGTAAGCGTCGGGCATAATCGTGAAAGCCTTAAGCCGTTCAAATGAGTCGAAGCCGTCTTCATCACTGTCGACTTGACATCGACGTTTCTGATACTCGGTTGCAAACTCAGCCACCTTGATACGTTTGCCTAACTCTGGTATATCAGACCTTATGAGTTGCTCATTGTCAAACACGGTGTTCGCCAGGTCATTTTTAACTTTTTCTAGGTAGGTGTAGAATTTATTTGTTGATAACGTCTCATTTATTAATGATTCAGCTGTAGCGTCGGCGTAGAATACTGATGTCGCAGCAGCCATGGTGCTTGTTGGTTTAACGCACGATGTGACAGCAAGCAAACTGCTGCCCTCTAGCCTACAGTCTGCTGCGGCAACAACAGTGTCACAGTTCACAAACGACTTAGCAACATAGGCGGTGGGTGGACAGCCACCAAAATTGTATTCACACAAAAACACACATCGCTCGCTGCACATTTACATACACTGCGCGACAGTGTCCGCACAATATGTGTACGACGTTGGTGTTGTACCGCGTATTTCATTCCACCCACATGGCGTGAAGCTGTCGGTAATGACCAAAGCGCGACATTCATTTAGCAGTGTCATAGTCATCCTGGGTTCGTCGGATGTCTGCCACACGATGATAGTTCCAGTAGCGGCGGTGTGCTTCGTCCAGGTATTACGGTGATACCGCAGCACACGAGCAATGATATTTGCAAACGGACGCAATTCAGTGCAGCTCGTAAACCACACCTCTTGCGGTGACCTGAACGTCCTGGCACCACATTCGTGGAACAACTGAGGCATGTTGTGTCCGCCTCTGCTTGCGTGGTGATTCACGTCTATAATCATTATCGTTTTTTGATTCTGATACCACCTCCCGTTGTTGTTGTTCGGTGGTGGTGACGGCAGCAGCGCAGGTGTGTAATGACATCGGCGGCCTAACCGCTGATGACGGCCGTCACGGGGCGGCGGCGCACCACGACCATGATATTGATACTTGTGCGAGGTGTTGTCGTCGTGCCACACTGCTCGTCGTCGGTTAACAGTTGTTGGTTTGTCAACAGCAGCAGCAGATTCCTTGTGTCGTCGTTGTTTTTGTGTTGGTTTGTCAACAGCAGCAGCAGCAGACTCCTTTTGGTCGTTGTCAACAATTTCACCCTCTTCCAGGTGTGACAAATTGTAATCGTCGCCGCCGCTTAAGATGTCGTCATCGTCATTCACAGTCCATATGTAAGACGACGACATATCTGTAACGAACAATGGTCTATTATCTATCTGCTGGTCTACTAAAAGCAGCAAATATACAGCGTGGTAAAACACATCTTTATTTGTCGTCCGTCATGAGTATCTTTACATGTGTGCCGGACATGGCAAACAGGTTGCACACTCGGTGCATACTGGCGCTTGCATCATCGCCGTCCGTGCACGTCTTTGACAGCTGGCTGGCAAGGTACACCAGGCCGTTTGCTGACAAGCCGTTCTCCACGGCCATCAGATCCACTTTGGCCGTTGCCATTTTGCTGCTGCTGCTCTCCTCCAGATGGTGCACCATGTGTGGACACGGTGCCACCACGACACCGTCCACTGTCAACGCCATCCGCTCGCTGGCAATGGCATCTATGATCTGTGTGCTTGTCTGTCTGCCGAGTGGCGACGTCGGCGAATACGCCACTTGCACGTGCACTCGCCGCCCGTCAGGCAGCCAGGCCTTGATGCCGGACAGGTCTTTCACACCGGACACGATGCCCTTTTGTCCGTGCGGGTTGCTCAACTTGGTGCCGACGCCCAGCGGTTTAGTCATACTGTACTGCATGTGCACCGTGCATGTACTGTTGTTTTTTATCACGAACGATGAACTCATCTGCTTTGGGCTGTCATGCGTAGAGAGACGACACAACGTGTAGCGATACTCAAGTTTGTAGCGTGATTGTATGACGCGCACTGTCTTGTGGTATTGTGCCGTCAGCGGCACAGCGCTGTGCACGCTGCCGAATATCATCACTCCTTCCACCTCCTGGTTGATTGCAGTGTACTGGCGGCCGATGTTTGTCGCATATGCCGTCAGAGGTGTCGCCGCCGGCGCCGCCGTCGTCGTGAACACAATGCGCGACGAATCGTTGATGAATTTTTGCGGACCGAACCGGTACAGGCTCGAGTCAATCACGATACCGTCTTCGTTTGTGTGTCCAGCGATGTCCATAAACGCTGTGTACAAGACTATGTGCGGCCGCTCGCGCTGTGTCAGCAAACGGTCTGTCGACATCGGCCGACATATCGGCCGGCTGTCTTGTTCACGCAAACCAAACGCCTTGCCAGCCACTGGCACCTGCACACGTGCGGTTTCGACAGCAGGGTCGGTGGTGGCAGTGGCGGGCACATCCGATCTGCGATACATGCAGCCGGCCATCGATGTTTTTTGGAAGTCGCGCAGTCCGCCAACAGTCAGGAGGTCACCTGCGACGTCGTCGTCGTCAAACGACGTCATGTGCAGCTGTCGGTGTTGCAAAATGCGATTCTCTATGTACACGATTTTATGGATTGCCTCGAAGCCTGCGTGTTCTCCACCAAAAGCATCACTCAAGCTGTGACTGTGCATGGCTGCAAAACGATCTGCTTTCGTGGCATTGCGGTACACATCCTCCTGCAGACGTTTTAGGTGACGACGGCGCACACTGTCTGGCATGTCACCGACGGCGGCCGCTGACGTCTCCACCAGCGCCAGATAGCGCATGTGGGCCCACTGGTGCTGTCTCAGGTCCACTGTGTTACCGTTGCCGTCGTCGTCGTACGGAAGGTCGTACGTCAGCGGATCGATGGCATGTGCACGCACAAAGTCAATCGTCCGATGCAACAGACCAGACGACTGGCCGTGGGCATTGACAAACGCACTGTACACCAGGCTGTCGCGCTTCTCTGGCAATAGACAGCAGCTGCCACGCCTGTTGGCCAGAGCCACCACCAGCTTGCACGGTTCGGCACGCAACAGGTTGGGCGACAGCGACATGGCGTTCAAACTGTACAGCACGGTGCAGTTGTCAAACGCGTCCGGAAACAGGTCGCTGACCAACTCGGACGGCGCCATGTATGTCCCGTAGTTTTGGCTGTACTTGAGCATCACGCCGCCGTCCGTCTGTGCGATGACGTAATCGTTTCCGCACAGACGAAACGTAACATAGGGCAGCCGCTGCTTGCAGTCCAGTATGTCGTTCAGCGACAGCCGGTACCCGGTAAACATGTTGTACAGCATCATCTCATAACGGCGTACGTCTAATCGTCGACGTTTGGCGCTCGGCGGCGGCGGTGCAGCATCGATTATTGCATCCAGAACGAGGAACAGTGTGTCCTTTGACGTCGGTGTCGACATAATGCAGCCGAGCGTCAGACAGAACGTTTCGCCTGCGTTGTGCAGCTCCTTGGTGTTCAGCGGACACAGAAAGTGCACCCCGTGAAACTTGCGTGCTGTACTATGGGCGGCGGCCATGCTCAGATGGCGTTTGCACTGCAGACACATGTCGGGCGTGTCGTCAATCTTGTGTCCCTCCAGCGTGCAGTGGACCGACTTGAAGTTTGTCGCCAGACCGTTTGTGCCGCTGGCGTTGGCCTGCTGCATTTTGGATTTTTGCCGCGGGGCACTGAACGTTGTGCCCAGTCCGAAGAAGCCGTTGCCGGTCTTGAGCGTATTCGCAATGGTGTTGGCCGTCTGCGTGGCCTCACGTGCCTCGCAGTCGGCGGACACGCGCGACGTCAGACCGGTGATCATATTGCAGTGCAGTTGCGCCAGCGTGACACACACTTTGTTGGCTAGGTCGTCAAGCTGATTACCGTACTTGAGCTGTGCATTCATATACGCTGTGTACATTTCGGACGTCAGTGACGTCCGACGGCAGTCTCCCGAGTCACACGTGCGTTTCGCCTCGGCCTCGATCACCGCCAGCCAGCGGTCGGCGCTGCTGTCTGCATCTCGCACGATGGCGGCACTGTTGTTGCCGGTTGCGCCGGGAGTTGTCGTCACGTACGTCACGGTCGTGCCGTTGGCGGCATCATGCGATAGTTGCATTTGGGTGTTGGCGCCGTCGGGCAGCGTCAGTCGAAACACTCGCCGCTTTTCGGCCGCAATGTAGTACACGTGACCGGTGCTGAGGTCATTCGTGATGAAATGTGGCATCACACTCACACACCCCTTGACGATAATCGAGCCCGTCAGACGCCACGCTTCGTCGTCGTCGTCGTCTTCGTGCGGTCGAATGTGTTTGTCGATTGAACTGCCGATCATGACCGGCATGCATAAATGTTTCACTCGATAATGTGCGCCCAGCTGTAGGATAATGCAGCACAGATACGACTGGTGTGTATCCATTATGTGCTTGAGCGACTTGAACTCTTCATAGCACGGACAACTGTACAGTATGTATTTTGACAGCATTGCACCGTACTGTGCAGCGGCCGACAGTGCCGCCAACGGCGCGCCTGACATGATGTCGTCACTACTCACTTCAGCACTTAGCAGGTGGTGTACAGCAGTAGTGACGGGCACTGTGTAAGCTGTGTGGTGCACAATAATTGGGTTACCAACTTATATAGCCGCCAGCGGAATAGTCAGCGCGTGTAACGTAACCGTTACGCAATGTAATAGGTAGACAGAGACAGAGAGAGAGAGAGTCACCGCCCACCACCCACGCGTTACAGCTTGTACCATGGCCGAATTAATTGGAATAATGGATTCTTTGCGTTCGGCGACCGATGTGAGTGTCGCCGAAGCGGCTCTGGCACGCCTGTCGACCGAAACAACTTCGTCGACGCTAGCATCTTTGCTTGAAGGTGTTAATGTTAGTGTTCGCGGTACCGGAGACTTAATTATTAACGAAAGCACGTCGTTAAAGACATTTACTGCCGACCTGCGCGCTGGCAAACTGCTTGACGCCATACGCAGTGTTGACCCAGTCCTCACACTCACAGAAGGTGAGAGTCAAGAATTTCACACCGTAATGAGCACACATTTTGCAGAACCCGAACTGGCGGCAATTTCGGAAGCCGAGGCAAAAATAATCAAAGAAATGCCTGAACTTCATTCGATGGCGACCTCAGAAGAGCAGCTGCCGTTGTCAACACGCCTTAGGGTGCAAAAGTGGCTGGCAAAAATTGGACCTACGGCACTGACAGCCATCGGTATTGGTGGCGCCACTCTCACATACCTTATTTTGAAACGAGATCAGATGAACGGCACGTTTATGCATCGCAATGAAAATGGCAAGGTTGTGTCATGCAAATTGAACGACATGTCATGCGGCCCTGTGATGCATGACGATACGCCGTGCGGTACATACTTGGTAAACCTCATATCACCGAATCCACATTTTATCACTCAAGCTGCTTTCAGGAACAATGGCACCCCCGACGACACAAGGGCACGAGAGCTGTTAAGTCAGCCAAATTGTTCAGTATAACAGCACAGTCGCTGCAGATGACGCAACAATTACAGAGATTAACACTGACCTGAGTGTGACAACTGCGGACAACATAATGGAAAATGTGACGCTACTAAAAATGATTGACAAGGCGTCTGTGCCGTTGAAGATACACTTTCCGCAATACGCCTGTACGTTAAACTCACCAACGACCACATGCATCAACTGGGATATAGACGCGCCCGTGCAGTCGCCGCAATATCTCAATGCCAGTAACTTGCTGCCCGGTACGACAATCACCTGTACCGGAAACGCGACGCTGGCCACCGTGGCGGGTCGTATTGCGGCACTGACCGGCCAACAGCTGCTGCAGCCTTCGGTAGATGCCATTATTGATGGTGTCGGCAAGGTGTTTAAAGACGTATTTTCAAGTCTTGGCATTCCCGGTGCTGTTTCCCTCATAGCAGTTGGATTAGCGATCCTGGTAATGTGGTTCATAGTTAAGGTGTTGTCATTACGTGCGGCGGCGGCGACGACCACGTCGTCGGAGAAAAATTCTGCAGCAGCAGACAACAACAACGATGGCGTCGTTTCGCGGCCATCAGCAACGGTCGATAGATAAATAGTCAATGTTACACCGACGAACGCTTCGCTGCCGCCTGGGCACGTGTTACCATCGGATGAGTTCTACCAGCAGCATCATCGGACTGTGGTGGCGGACGGCTGGTTAGCGGCTCGCCGCCGAGGAATGTTGTCATCTCTTGTGGCTCCGGCGACGTGCTTTCATAGGCATAAGGCGACGTGATGTCAATGTTCCTGACGTCGCCTTCGCCATACATACCGGCAGCCTGATTAAAATGCGTATGATGTTTTTTATAGCCCTCTGGGTGGTTACGCTGTCTGTGCCTAACACTGTACTTCTGAACAGTTTGTACACCATTCTGAACAGTGTGTACACCATTCATCACCAGGGCGCCACCGGGAAACATTGAAAACAGAGCCGCTCGTAGTGCATTGCCATCATGTGCATCTAACAGCACCTGCCGTTGGTTCCACATTCGCCGCAGTGTCAGCAGAACGTACATGACGCAAGCCAATACTGTCGCCACGGTGATAAGCACTTCTTTCAGTTGTTTTGTCACATAGTGTAGTTCGGTCGAGTTAAATGATGATGAAGTGTTGTTGGCGACGTCGTCGGTGTCGTCTAGCGTCAATGACGACGAAAATGGGAAGGCGGTGTCGTTGTCCAATGACGACGATAATGGCGGCGGCATACTACTACGAGTAGTCGCAATAATGGCAGGTGCCGCCCACACATTGCTGCTCCATAGCGTCGTGTTATCGTCGGTGTACTGGTACACTAGCGCCGTGACTAAGCAGATGATAAATGTTGGTACCATGTACGACATCATAATATTATCTCATATAGTGAGCAGCGCGATGTTATCAGTCGCGCGTCTCTACGTAACGCGTTGTGTCTGTCGCAACATATATGCTAGCCAGTGTGACCCACGCGTGTCATGGTAGGTGTATATGAAACGCACACACAAATCAATCACGATGAGCAGCACGATGAGCAGCATAGCAGACATGCTGCTGGATGTGTCAGCACGAATGAGGGAGCTGTCTTTGCCGGGAGCGTATAAAACCGTAAGTGTTGGTGACACACGAATCATATCACGCACCTTGGCGCGTGACGTACGACCAATTAACTTCAAAATCTGGAAAGCGCTAAAAGACCTTAGAACGACAAAACCAGATTGCATCACTGCGAACACGGCCGACAGCAGTGTACTTATTTACGGCACACCGGCTCACCAGCTGGACGACATGTGGCGTTCGGCCAAGTATGAACAATTCATTAGGGCGATAACACCACCAGCAGCAGCAGCAGATGCAGATGCAGCAGATGCACCACCAGCAGGTTACACGGCGACCATGACCGAAGCTGCCGCTCAGACGTTTATCGAACAGAAACAGGCGGCGATCGCAAATCTGGCCGTCACCCTGCGGACACAGTACCCCGACCTTGCGGCGACGTCCAGCGACACTCGTGCATCCATAAGCGCGTTGCTGGACATAAAGCGTCGGCAGCAGACGCTGCGCGGCAAACTGCACATTGGACGCATCCAATTCTGCTACATGGGCATCAATGATTTTGACTGGCCTGCGTATGTCGCACAAGCGCACGACACGTTGCCCGGCGTATACGACATGACTGTCAACAGGGGCTTCTGCAAGCAGTATCTGACAAGTTGTAACAACCTGGCAACGTCGTTGTCGTGTGGTGACACAGAGAATGTGCTGCCGGAGACGACGCCTTATGACTGGCTTACCGTTATGCAGCAGCAGCTGTTAACGCTACCTAACATCGCCAGCGTCGACGACGACGAAATTATGGCTCACTACGAGCCGTTACTGTCGGAACATATGCAAGCACGCCTGGAATACCTGCCGCCAGGAACCATCACAAAGATGCACGGTGTCCGACAGAGTCACCCGGACGACAGCCGACAGCAGACACAGCAGCTGATGATACAGAATCCTGCCGTTGTCGACGCGGCGTATGCGGTTATGAAGCGATGGCCACTAATGCACTACGCTGACCCATGCGGGGGGGTGCGCCGCCCAGTCCGTTGTGATGCCAGTGCGGACGTGTCTTCGCCCGAATACTATGTACTGGGTGATTTGCTGACAGACGTGACACGTGTTTGTATCACATCTGACATGGTGGACGCGGCGTATGTTATTGCCAACCTGCTGCTGGACAACGACGACGACGTTACCGCCGCAGAGCAGCCGCCACAACGCATCTGGGAGGTGCTGCGCACAGCTACATTGCGCAATGAAACGACAATTGCAAATGCATTGAACGTGGAACGTCCACTGTCGGTATCAAAAATTATCTCCGCTTTAAGATTTGCGTATGCCGGCGCACTGTCGCCATCACACCAGATATCGACACTGCTTATGAACGCCCCGTGGCAATTTCACAGTGGCAAATTGTTTGCAATGCAGCACCTGTCCATCGACGACATTGCTAGCGGAATGCGGCGCGGCAATTCTAAGAACACACTGGCACCGCTGGCCACCGTTTGCGGCATGTCTGTAGACAACAGGTCGTACACGCTGATGGACAATGAAGCATATCGTTTGTTGCCAGACATCCAGCTTGCCAAACAACTGCGTTTCATTCGCCTCACCATTGCGTCGTCACCGGAGTTGATCGAGTTCGACAAGATAACGACAGAATATGACATGCTCGTCGACTACATGACGTCCCGGCAGCGTTGGATGGCGTACGTGTTGATGAGTATAATGACCAACCCCGACAACGTCAACAGAAATGCAGTCCTATTTAACCGTGCGCTGCCGATTAGAAAAGGCAATTCATTGGATCACTTGCAAAACGTTTTGCATCATGCACCCGGAACCTTTATTGTGCACAGAAATGCCGGCGACCGAATCAGCGAAGTACATGACTGAATCGGCAAAATACATGACGCGATAGCAGGCAGCGCAGCCTCCTACTCTGTTCGTCGACCAGTCGCTATTATTGAGTGATAATTGTTTTTGATCTCTTCATTCATGGTGTTGTGTATGAAATATACTGTTACTACTCGAACAGATGACCGAATCGGCGAAGTACATGACTGAGTCGGCAAACTTCATTCATGGTGTTGTGTATGAAATATACTGTACTACTCGAACAGATAATTGGTATGAACATGAAGAACGGCTACAGCAGCTATACGAGGACGCGTGGTTACGTTAAGGCTAACCGTTTCACAGCCGTGCGATTGTTGTGTCCAATGCTGCGTCTGCAGACACGGCACAAGGTTAACTATGTCGTCCAGCTCGGTTGCGCCGGTGAAGCACCGGTACGGCAGGTGCAGTTTGTTAAGTGTTCCCTGCAGAACGTTGCCTTCATCGCGAAATGCACACGAGCTGCACGCCGAGCGCCGGTCGTGGTCCAGAATGTTACGCACCCTCGTCGTCGCGTAGTCGCCGCAGTCGCAGTGCCAGCTGCCGTCGTCAGGTGCCAGCGGCGACGTGCGTACCGTCTCGTGCGGACGCACGGTGCCCGACCGACAGTGGTCGCGAATGGGGTGAAATCGGTTTGCTGGATGATCGACGTACGCGTTGCCATTATTGTCGTTGCCATGCCGACAGTAGAAGCGATAAGCGCCGTCGGCTATCTGTTCGTCGGCATCCGTGATGTCGACCGTTTGCGGATGCACAGGCTGATCTGATAGACGGTCCCAGAGTCGACCGTTAGCATTGGGATAGGTGGCATCAGTGCAGGCTACCACCGTGTCGCCGCTGTCGTTGAACAGGTCCGGAAACCGCGAACGACACACCACAGTGCTGCCGTCGGCCAGGTGCTCGGCATACGACGTGCGTGGGTTGCACATGGGCACCTGTGCCGCTGGCGCTGGCGGTGCCATCATGCACCACGTTCCGGCCGATAGACGTACGCCGTTTCGATAGTGTTGTGTTGAATCTTCCGTCACCGTCTGCAGCTGTGCATTGTTGCCACACACATTACGACACGCGTCTGGTGTCGCCCCAGGCGCCATGCGCACGGCACTGGCACTGCAGCGTGTAGCGGACGCTGCCACTACAGCGCCGTCACCGGTCGTCGTCGTCGTCGTTGCAGCAGCAGCCGGTCTAAGTGTGTAGTATTGTGATGACGACAGCCAGCATGTATTGTATAGCACGGCTACCATCAGTACGACCATCATCACCAGCATTACAATAGACTTTGTGTCGCCGCCGTTAGTCGCCGCCATCATCCGTGTTGTGTTTAGCCGCTATTCCATAATATGTGATGCTGCTGTCACCATACACAGAGTGGTGCCGCTGCAACAGAGGTGCCACACACGTGATATAAAATGCGATCAGAATAATTAGGCCACAAAGTATGCATGCATACATGGTGACACTGACTGTCTGTCTACTACTACTAGTAGACAGACAGCTCAACATACTTACTCACACAGCCAGTCATCAGTAGTTAGTACACAGCAGCCAGCGCTAGCTTCAAGCAACTTTAGTTATGCAAGCCAATACTATGGTCAAGGATGCATTCGTCCCGTTGGGTTTTATCGCCGACCTTCGATTAACATGTCATTCGGATGATAAGGAAATTATTATTTCAGTGCCGCCCGAGCAAATGTTTGAAAACAACGCGGCTGACGGAGCAAACGAAGAAAAAAGTAGGAAAACAGGTGTACTAACGACTCGTGATACAATCCGTGTTGAAAATGGCTTCGATGACCTGAGCAACCTTTACATCCTGATACAACCTTCAATTGACCTGGCAAAGTGGTCGGGTCCCCCATTAGTGTTCCGGTGGCGTATGGGGTCACAGACACCAGGAGTTGCTGTATTGACTAATACAGATGATTATATACCATGCAGCAAAAAGGCGCGTTCTGCTGATGCCACCGAAGGTGACGAAAACCAAACAGTATTACAAGTAGTGGACGAGGAAGATGAAGTGACTACTACGGAGTCGAATGTAGCACAGGTTCCGTGATCTGATGCATCGAAAAACAGAGCAGCGTCCACTGTGTGTGTTAATATCGCAATTTGGTATCCAACAGTTGGCAATGTAGCGAGTCGTGTTACAGTTTTAACTCGTACGTGTCAGTTATGCTTAACGTTAACGGTAAACGCACCAGGGAAACCTGTGTTGCACCAGCAGCACCGTGCTGGTCCGAAGTCAACTATGTATACAATCCATATTACAAAATGCTGCAACTGACAACCGTAGACGACAACAAGACCAATGAACGTAAAGCTATAACAGACAGCGTTACAATCACAGATGATAGTCCAAATCCGCTCGCATTGTCGCTGCTTTGGCACAAGCATCTGCTGCCAGTCAAAATGCACCCATTCATTTTTCCAATACTGGTACGCACCTGCGTTATATCCACCCATGGTAGTAAGCCGATGGTGACGTCGTATTCTGATAAATACGTCAATACGCTGGTGATGATGGAACAATCACGTGCCGAGACAACTGTTGAAAAATGTAGACACGTGCTTAGGGCGTTTGTTACTGATGAGCAGTCTGGCGCGGCGTCGCCGCAGTGCAAATCAGACCGGGCAAGCGCACTGCGTGAAATTGTGACATGTATGGCTGATGACATTGCATGCAGCCTGACACAGGATAATGTGCCAGAACCTGGGATGCAAGAGTCATTGAATACATTCATAACTATGCTAAAACAAGCAATCACACATATGGCCATGACCGCAGTGTTACACGGCTCTAGCCATGATCCAGACGTTGACGCAGTAATATTGCAGGGAGTTAAAACATCCAGTCAGTGGCTGGCGGCGCTGTCAGCGCACACCGCTCATTACTTGACGTACGATCAGCAACATGCGCACGGACAAATCTGGTCATTTAACAAAAACGTCACAGTCATTATGTATCTTGTGCACATGTACATTATTCTGCAGTGTGTCACACCAGAAACGCAACCCGTCGAGAACTATCTGTTTCATCTGACGGTCGCGCTATTCGTCGATATGATGTGTGAACGCAACGTGCGTGGCATACAGGAACAGGTTGGCAATGGTTCTGATATGATCAACAGGCTACAGTCAGCAACAAGCCAGTTGATTGGTGGAGCAGCCGTCCCGAAAAGCCCAAACGTGGAAACGCTGCAGGCGTATATCACTACCAAAAGTGGTCTGACATTTCAAGACATTAATTATCACTCCAGCGAATCGTTGGCATACATATTGTCTCAGACACATTTGGAGAAACACTGTGCCTTCAACATACACAACATACGTACTGCGATTATGCAGCAGAACGTACTACCACCAGGAGTTATCAGTGATGGTGAGACAATTGTCAACAGACTTGTGATGCCGTTGTCACAGCAGCTGAAAACGGCTGGATGGTACAGCAAACAAACGTTCATGACAAAAATCGGAACAGTCATTGACACAGTTAAATTGGCTAAGTATGCTTCCGAACAGGCTGGACTGCAATTGCCAACGGCGGCGGCGGCGGTCGCGGTGCGGCATGAGATAGAGACTAAGGCGCATGATGACTCGATGGATTGCGCATGATGAGTGTCTGTCGTCGTAAAGTGCTGCGCCAATCGATTTTTTGCTTGCCAATGGGTATGCCAGCCCGAAGCAACTGTCGTGTCGCACGGACATTAACATTAGTCGAATCCATGTCGTGCTGGCAACGCCTTCAGCCCGGCCGGCACCCAGTGGAGGCGGAGACCGGAACTTCCCGTGTAGATAGCTGCCGATGTGAAGCCGCGTCAGAATTTCTTCCTCGACTGGGCGGCGTACAAGAGGTCACTCCGCTTGAACAGTTGGCATCGACGAGGCGTCAGTGTTGATGACGACACAGTCGAGCCAGCCTCTTTTTGCTGTCGGCAGCTGCGCTTGGCCGCCAAAAAAAAACAAAAATCGGTCTGCCCCACAAGAGCTAAAAAATCAACAGCCAATAAACTGTTCTGCATCAGCAACTAACGGAACACATTTTGGTAATCATAATCATCATTATTTTCATGTATACCTTCTGATAGTGATTGTGGCACCGCGAAACCTAGGTCACGTAAGTTGTCGTCTACAGTGTCATAAACATTGAGGCCTGTCATCGTTCTTGGCGGGTGGTGCGTTTCTGGGAAAGTTGTATGCAGACTGTTGGCAGTGGCTCGAAGGGATTCTGTCACATACACGTTTTGATACACAGTCAATAAGGCCGTGAGTATGTCGGAAACAACCACGTCATTTCGGTCGTGATCGTTTAGTGTAAGCACCCTAACCACGTTTTCGGTATCAATCTGGGTGCTATGTGGGCTGTATGGCGGTTATTCGGCGCGATAATATAAAGTGTTATCTGGTATCAGTGTATTCAAAGAGCGCTCCCATCGAAAAACATGTATTTGCATGAACACAAGCAGACGCCCATAAGGGGTAGACGAGATACGGTCTAGTTCGGCGAGACTGACCGAGACCGGGTCGGCGAGACCGGTGCCACTGCTGGCGTGATGCAGCGTCGCAGCCGGCCCCCGTTGCGGTCACGCTCCCCGGTAAACCACCGGCCCACGGCGCGTTCGACGTCCTTCCTGCTCACGCCTCTTGTTTTCTCGTTGTTTTTTACCACTCCTGCAATAAAACCCATAAATTATAGCCTGCAGTCTTTCAAAACACGCGATGATATGACGCATGACAAAGGTAACAATCGCATGCCTGGGACCTGGAAGCTCTTCGAATATAACCAGACATGATACGTCAAGAGCCATGGAATGTTCTTTCTTCAACAATGATACGTTGTAAATTGTCATCCTCTAAATATATCAATAAAAATGGAAATATACCAAGGCAATGTCTGGCCGCGGGGCAGGGAGTTACAATGACAACTTACTGTTGACAATCTCCATTAGTTTGGAGGCTCCGAAGGCGTACTTGCCGTGACGTCCGCAGACGTTCATTCCCCCACTGATTGCTGGCGATATAATGGCGCGCATAATCCGCCGGATAGTTGTATCCAAGCCCTCCATCCCATAATCTGCGAGGAACAACACCTGGCGGCAAAGGATCACCACACACAAGTCAGAAAACACATTAATGTTTTAAGTGGGACGATCCCAACAAATCAACACGGACAATCCAGCAACAATAACACCCAACTTACCATTCCATCGGCGAAGGCCTGGTCGCCGAGCTTCTCCTCTAGACCCTGCAGATCGGACGTTGTTGTTAACGGTAATGAGGCACCTACTGGCAGTTTTACATCGGATGGTTGGATGCCCTTCTGGGCTCGGATCACGGACTCAAGCATCCTCCCGTGGATTTCCTGCGTAGTCTTAATGTCTTCCAACGAATGGAGGATGCGACGAAATGCTGCTGCTAGCAAAGGTGACGATTTCTTCGCTTGCGGTGAAGGTGCTGCTGCTGCTGCCTGGCGTGGCATCGCCGGCGCTTCCGGCGACTGGCGTGTCTGCGCTTCCGGTGACATTTGGTTATGTTGGGCGAGCCAGCACTTGTCGGACCGCGCGTCCACAAGTGCTGGCGAGCGACGATAATCGGAACTGGCAGCAGCTGGCACTTTGGAACGGCGAACTACCAGAGGAACGAAGCGCGCGTTCCTCCGCGGCCGAGATTTTTGTCGGCCGTTCCTTTTGCTCGGAGGTCTCAACCAATAATGTGGGCTGGCCCATCTGGGTGCTATGTGGGCAGCTTGCCAGCGCCGGAGCCGAGACATTTTGCAGAGAGGTTTCCAAATATGGGCATAGCGATGGATGACACGGTGCGCGCAAACATCTGAGCTAAGCTAAGAGCCGACGAATGCTTGCCAGCCCTAACCGTGTACCAAGCTTAAGCATTGCTAAGCTGTGTCAGCTTCGACTTAATAATCTGCTTACAGCACAGAGCTTGTAAAACCCTAGAGCGAAAATATCCTTAAGGACTGCCAGCTATTGCCATTGCGAGCCAACGCCAGATGTCTCAGCTAACGAATGTTTGGGCGGACGCTCAATGTTCCAAATATGGGCATAGCAATGGATGGATGCTAAGCTAAGAGCTGCTGACGAATGCTTGCCAGCCCTAACTGTGGACCAAGCTTAAGCATTAGTGCTGTCAGCTTCGACGTTAATAATCTGCTTACAGCACAGAGCTTGTAAAACCCTAGCGAAAATTGCAAGCCCTAACTGTGTACGAAGCTTAAGCATTAGTGCTACGTATGTGGGCTGTATGTGGGCTGGCCCATCTGGGTTTTATGTGGGCTGTATGTGGACTGGCCCATCTGGGTAATATGTGGGCTGTATGTGGGCTGGCCCATCTGGGTACTATGTGGGCGGTATGTGGGCTGGCCCATCTGGGTACTTATCCATCGCTATGCCCATATTTGGAACACTCTCTCTGCAAAGAATGTCTCGGCTCCGGCGTCGGAAACATATCCTCGATTGTGATTGGCGGTGACTCGCTCTCAATGTGTGCATAAACATTCGTTAGCTGATTCGTGTCACCCATCTACTTTGAGTACCCGTAGCTCATCTGCCCAACACTATGACAAGTACCTGGCATCAACCAGTACCCAGTACATACACATCTCTATAGTCCAGCCGCCAGAGACCTTCGAGCAAAAGGAACGGCCGACAAAAATCTCGGCCGCGGAGGAACGAAGCGCGCGTTCCGGCTCGTTCCTCTGGTAGTTCGCCGTTCCTTTCTAAACAAAGTGCCTGCTGCTGCCATCTGTTGACATTGACGTAAATGTGCAGTTCAGATAATCGTCGCTTGTACGCGCGGCCAAACATTCGTTAGCTTAGCTGATAGCACAAAACATTCGTTAGCTGAGACATCTGGCGTCGGCTCGCATGCGCAGGGAAGTGGAATCGAATTAGTATTTTCTGGCGACTCCGATTCAGATTCCGACTCCAACTCCGACGCTGCCACCTATTGCCCACGTGATGCCCGAATACTGGCGTGTCATCCATCGCTATGCCCATATTTGGAACGCTACGCCCTTTAGTGATTTGCACCGAGTGCGACCACGTCCATGAGTGTGGCGTCGGGACGCGGCAGCACCGTTACGTCGTTGTCGGTGACCAACGGCGGCTCGTAGTGTACATTAGCGTGCTGTTGCGGCACATGAACGCGCGCGAGAAACACATCTTGTGACCGTAAGGTCGGCGGTTGGTGCCCGTCGCTGTCGTCTGACGACGACGCGATGACAACACGAAACACAGGGCCCCGTTCGAACGCCGACGCAACGCGTCTGTGTGACTTAGGAATCGGCACATGTTCCGTCTCCACGTACGTGCGTGTGTCAGGCTGCACGGCAAGAATGCGGTACGTGTTTGTGGTCTTGTCTGTGTACACGGCAAATATGCTGTGCTGACCGCCGTGTTGTTGTGTGGTCGTTATTTTGTCAGTAGATGAAGAACTATATGTTTTGATACGCCCATCTTTGTTTAGCACATGCGTTGCTGTGTCGTCAAACCGCAAGAACGATACGGGTTTTGAGTTGCTTCGCAACACGCAGCCGTTCATGACCGGATACGTGGCGCACACGGTTAGCAGACGGCGATACTCTGCGTAAATTGTCTCCAGCTCCGTGCATGCATACATGGTCGCCACTCGCAGACCGATAACACGTTGTTCGCGCGGAGCTGTCACCGACAGTTTAGGCATCTTACGCCGCTGGCGCTCGGTGACACTGGACGAAGCGGCCACACGGCGCAGCAGTTCGTCGGCCAGCGTATCGCTAGCACTCAGTGTCTTTGCCACCTTGCCATTCAGTGAAAACATACGTACACAGACGGCCACCAGGCGGTAGCGATCGGGATATAGCTGAGCATAATGTGCCGATCGCTACCGAAATGACAATCGGATCTGAGAAGATTTGAAAAGCGAAAAGAACATGTTCTTCTTTATTGCAAACTGCACCTGCATCACACACACAACACACACACACACACATGTATGCCCAAATAGTGGCGTGTCATCCATGCAGATCGCTATGCCCATATTTGGAACACGCCCATCAAAACAAACGTCTCGGCTCCGGCGTCGGAAACATATCCTCGATTGTGATTGGCGGTGACTCGCTCTCAATGTGTGCATAAACATTCGTTAGCTGATTCGTGTCACCCATCTACTTTGAGTACCCGTAGCTCATCTGCCCAACACTATGACAAGTACCTGGCATCAACCAGTACCCAGTACATACACATCTCTATAGTCCAGCCGCCAGAGACCTTCGAGCAAAAGGAACGGCCGACAAAAATCTCGGCCGCGGAGGAACGAAGCGCGCGTTCCGGCTCGTTCCTCTGGTAGTTCGCCGTTCCTTTCTAAACAAAGTGCCTGCGGTACAACAACCACTAATGTCACGTTCAAACATCAGGTACAACAACTAATGTCTCGTTCAAACATCAGGTGCAACAACTAATGTCACGTTCAAACATCAGGTACAACAACCACTAATGTCACGTTCAAACATCAGATACTAATTTAACTTCAAAACACCAGCTACAACACACATAACGTCTCTGTTAAGGACCAGTATACAGCACTCTATACGTCTCTTGAAACCATCATTTCCGCTGGGACTGTCGGGCCGGAATGACCTCTTGATAGGCCACTGACAGGACACACAAACAACACAGCATTCAACCGACACAGTTCTGCTTCGCTGGATGTATGAACGATGTCATCAATTTTCCGGAGTCACAAACGTCACTCTGGAAACAGTCGGCTCCGTCATTTCCGACACGTCGGAACAAATCAGGATAATTGTGGAGCGCTTACTCCGTCTTCAGTTGGAATACCGTTTCAGCTGAGAAGCCTCCATGAGTTTTGTCTCATTCTACCTTTGAGTGGGAAGCATTCGCTATAATATATGTAGATGCCAGCCCACGCTGTGCGAAACACCCAAAGATTGTGCCGTCGACAGAACCCTTGTATTAGGTCCGTTACTGGAAGCACGCACACAGAAATCAGTGCTTGTACAGTGCATGTACAATCCTCCAGCAACACTTAGGGCAACCATAAAGTACATTTATAGTCAATACAATTTACGCAATTGAAGATCAAACATTTGACAGCAATCCTGACAACCCAGTCTTTACTATTCACGTTAGAGCGCACAATCAAGATCACTGCAGAGTACTCAGGCTATCAATCTCATGATCAATGCTCATAATCAACGCTCATATCATAATAAATGTTCAGAATCGTTCATACCGGCTATCCACGTCTCTGGCGCTTGTTGACGACGGCCGACACCCACTGCGCTGCCCGCAGTCCGAACCCAGACACTCAGCTCACACCCCCGGTCGTGGGGTAGCGCGTGAGCTCTCCAGCCACGGGTGAAAACCACAGCAAAAACTGCTGGCCGCACCGTCCCCGGGCCACGGAGGAAACTCGTCCTCGAACAACCTAACGTGAACAAACAAGACAATTAGCCCACACTCAACCCTATTCATAATATATGTTAATTAGCCATCTTAGAACGAAACATGGAGTTTTAAATATCTGCAGTACTAAATCATCATCATTAT
Source organism: Chirona hameri (assembly GCA_036785665.1). Classification (NCBI taxonomy): domain Eukaryota; kingdom Metazoa; phylum Arthropoda; class Thecostraca; order Balanomorpha; family Balanidae; genus Chirona; species Chirona hameri. Next base: position 16,708 of record JAXIVJ010005104.1, on the reverse strand, counting down.
CAGAGTATATCTAACGAGACAGAACCAAACATAACCCAGAATATCTACTCACTATCAGTGTTGAGCCGGAACACATACACACACCGCCCCTGAACACGCCGGGCGCCAAACAAGCCGCCATTTGCCCCAAAATCAACGAGGTCGGCTACGATCAGCTGACCTGCCAAAACGTGTCACCAAACGTGTCAAAAACGTGTCAAAGCTCATTTTTCACGCTTATAACTAAACTTTAACATGTAAACAATTATTATTTGAACAATAAACACATCCTAACGAAATTGCATAGTCTATCGATTTAATTCCCTAAATATCTACGCCGAACGAGTCATTACAAAAGAGATGCGACCACGAAACACCGAACGCACCAAGAATATCATTAGAGCCGCCACTTTAATCCGCGAACGAAACCTCTCCGGCACGGTGGCGGAACGTGGACCAGGATAGGCGGGCGGCAACTCTGCAAAGAAAGGAACAAGTAAACGGACTGGACAAAACTAGACCAGGACCGAGGTTACTTATCCCCGCGAACTGGGGAAAAACTGGCGGGCGCACTTAACAATATATGTGAGCCCATTTTTCCTCTTTGTTGGGCCTGGTCCCGGTTCTTATAGATGCCCTAACCAGCCGCACTAGGCCAAGGGACACTTGAAATTCGAGTTTCTGTTCTTTTAGCCTAATTTGAAGTCGCCCTACGTTAACCCGCGACTTACTGGGGGGGGGGGGGGGCTATTTTTTGCCCCCTCCCGTTATTTTGCAATAACTCCTAAACCAACAACAGTAGTCACCATACTTGCAGTACCTTCTCTCACATCAATTCTACACATGTTGGCCAAAGGAAAAAGATGAGGGTATGATAGATCAACCGGGAATGACGTCAGAGTGACGTCATGTTCTTCGGTTTTTGTTGAAAAATAATGGTTTGCGGAAAACGTTGTCAAAGGTACAATGCTTGATATAAATGAAATTGTCTTAAATAAAATAACTGACAATGGACGGGGCTATCAAACTGCCATCTCGACTTTGAGTTTTTTTTATTCAAAATGTTTAGAAATTCAAATACTTTTTTTCAAACACAATTTAAAAAAAATCGGAATTATCCAAAAACCGGAATATATGTGATCGAGACGTGTTCGATGAATATGTGTACCAAATTTTAAGTCGATATCTTCAAAAATGCCTGACTTATGACCTTTAAATTACAAAAATCGACTACCTCTCACAGCATTACTATGCATACAAAATGCAATTCCATTTTTGCTTTTCACTTCTATTTATATGTAACAAACAATGTTCTGAGGTCATTTTTCGCGTTCTAGACGAAAAACAAACCCATAAACATGTGTTGCAACGCCTAATGACCGTAATCTGCAGTTTGACCTCGTGACCTCGGATGACCTTGACCTGACCCAAAGTCATAAACAACTTAGAATGGTACTTAGAAGTGTCAGACACACGAATCATACCGAATTATCGACTGCTTATGCGTTTAATATCGCAATTTTGCGCGATAATTCCATCCATCGAGACCTTTTGACACGGTCAAACAAAGTTGCCGATCACACCCTGGGGATGCGATCGGCAACACGACGAATTCGCCGTAAGCACGACAAATTCGTCGGTGATTCGTCGGTCAGCGAATATTCGCTCAGTTTGTGTTCGGCAACACGACGAATCTGCAAACGAGCGAATTCGCCCGACGAATTCGCTCTGTCGGAGCGCGAATTTCCAAACCAGTCGTCGGGAGGGCTAATTTCTTTTGCAGTGTGCCATAACGTCATCTGCAGTATTGCTGTATTGACTGCAGTGTTGCTGAGTACTGACAAAGTTCAAAGTACCGTGATTTCTGAAAACAAGTAAAATAACCACACAAACCAAGGCCCTATAACTACACAAACCATGGCACGGCGCAGCAGTGACAAAACCGGCGGATAATTTTGTTGTTACAGAACGCACGAGACAGCGAATTCGTCGGAGAGCGAAGTCGTTGGATTCGTCGGAGAGCGAATTCGTCGTGTTGCCGATCGCACCCTAAGTCATAGGGCCAGAAATAAAGTAAGTGCGCCAAGAAGCGTGACAACGTCTCTGATTGGTCAATGAAACAAATCGCTGACACTAAATAGGTCGCCATTGGGTGCAAGTGAACTTCCGATTTAATTACCAGTTTTTCCAATGTTTGTTGATTTAAGTTTTATTTTTCATGATAAGCTAAAGCATAGTGTTATATACACATTATACAGCCATAGACAAAACAAAACAAAACTCCTTATGTTGAAAATACATGAACCAATTTTCACAAATTGAGGGTCGCAACCACTAACTATAGGGCGTCGTTAGGTGCATAAGTTAACTACCAATTTGGTTGCCTTTTTATTCAATGTTTGTTTATTTGTAAGGACAGTAGGGCACATAATCATGATAAACAGAGTGGAAGGCATATTTTCCATACCATTTCGTCCAAAAGCAATACCGGATTTTGGTGAACACCGGAATTCGTTACCAAGTACTTGAGAGTACTGACCATTATAAGCGTGGAACGCTTATCAACTTTAACTTGAAATATCTTTCAGTAGGAATGTTTATATCCAAAATGTGATCAATTTACAATATATTTCGGTCTCACCTGGCGATTTCAGGTGATAACTCCATTTTTGTGGGAAAATGTCATTATTTCCCTTTAACCCGCGAGTTACTGGGGTATATTCCATAAAGCGACTTACTTTTTTGTTTACAAATCATTAATAACCATTCAAACCGGAGATAGTGGTGGTCTCATACGGTTCGTCACCATATGTAAGTACATATTTTTAATTTCCAAAAATGTAATTTTCGAAATAGAGTTTGTATTTCACCTTTAAATTGGGATGCGATCAATTTGATACCATACATGTGTAATACAATAATGCAGATAAATAAATCAAAAGGTCATTATTTCCCTTGAAATGCTGTTCAGGTTCCGCCGCGTCTCGGCTGCGAGCAGCTGACCATTGTGCCCAGTTGGTTAGTGTCTTCTTGATAACATGGAAACGGTTAGTTCGAGCCCCATGCTGGCTGGAACTTTTACAGCACTACGAATTGGCTCGGGCCAATTCGTCATATTCAGGAGTTTTTTTCAGATCCCGTGCATGTGACGGACAGACAGACAGAGGCTCTTGAAATAGGGATATACTAGTGCTAACCCGTCCGCTCCGCTGGGCGATTACTGGTGTCAAGTGGTGGTGCAAGCCAGTGATAGGCAATCAGGGATTGATAACCCGTAAAACCCGTGACACCTGTCGTACCTATAATACGTTTTTGTACCCGTCATACACCCGCAGTACCCGTCAAAAACCTACGGTGCCCGACATACACCCGTAGTACCTGTTGTGCCCCTGTGGAACACGTGATAACCCCGTTATAGCCGGCACTCACCCATTATACCCGTGGAACACCAAATGGCACCCGTTATACACCCGTTAAACCCGTGAAAACTCCACCCCGGCTTAGCGTATATGTTCATTGATATATGCCGTACCGTATGTCGATGACCTTCGTTTCGCAGTGATTCCGTGGTTGCTTCTCATTGGTTGTGGCACTGTAATATCCGTGGTCGGATCTGATTGGCTTTCGACTGGAGTGAAGCGATGTAAAACTCGTATCCGTAAACTGTTTTTTACGGTAAAATATTTCTTAACATCTTCTATGTTACAGCACAACCCTTCGCCCAAAACTGCACAACCTAAAACTGTCTAAATATCGTATCAAATGCGTCGGCAATGTACGAATTATACACCACTCGGTAGTATCCGTAAACTCGTTTGAAAACCTTAAAATCACGTACATCACGTGCTGATAGCAATGTGGTACTGCAATGTAGAACTGCCGCTTTACTGTGTTAAATTCGTTCCGGAGAGACAGACAGACAGACGCTTATCAAATAGTAATATAGATATTTGAGCATTTATCCATTTTGGTCCTTAGAACTCCCCGATTATAGGTATTTACTTCTGTTTGCCCATGTGCTAGGTGCCTACTTCAAAGTATTTATATTTCTTGATATCAAGGATGTGTTTTATACCAGGAACACAAATTACTGTCTGGTTATTTTTAACGTATATTACTGACATGACTCTAAGTGCTCCAGCATGACATACACTGCCTCGTGCGCTCGCAAGTGAGAACCGTGCTGAAATCACCTCGACATTTGCCACCCTGTGACAGGACATTAGACCAACACAAGTAGCGAATAATTCGCTGTGCCGACGTCGGTTTGACAGCTGAGTAACGCAGGCGTGTCAGTCGGCATACAGACAACGCCACTATAAAGGGAGCACCGATCGGTCGGCAGGCGCAGTGGCCACCTGACACCATCCTTAACCGTCTACCATGTCCGCAAAAGGCGGTCCGCCCCATCACAGACCAAAGCTGAAGCTGCCATCGCGGCCTCCGGTACTGCATCGTCCTTCGGTGCTCCTGGCCATGCTGAAGATCCTGCTGCTGTTGATGATGACTGAAATGGCGCTGAGTACGGGAGACAGCCTGAAGGGATACGGAGAGCGGCGTCAGCATCGTCAGCTGACGGGGGAGCATGCTCTTCGTCAGCTTCATGTGGACAGCGTGGCCCAGTGCCTGGCAGCCTGCGGGAGACAGGATCTGCCGTGTGGCGCTCTCCAGCACAGCTTGCTGTCCTCCGGCCGACGTCTGTGTCAGCTGTTCGCCCACGGGGTCTGCTCTGACACTAACGGCACGACGAGGAGTCTGGAGAGCGCTCCAGGGGTCCACTACATGGACGTCTCCCGGGGTAACGCCACTCTGATGGAGAGGGACAGCCCGCTCTGGCAGGAACGGTCCTGCTCCGATCTCGGGTACTGCTCGGTCGACTGTATGGCTAATTCTGAAGGTGACTTCTGTGCATCTGAATCAGCCTGTGTCACGCTGGCGGCTAAGGACGACACAATCGCGTGTGTAGACGGCATGTGCATCAGGGACGTTTCATGGCAGGTGACCCCGCAGTTGCATCTGCCCACTTGGCAGGAGTGGGCCGTAGACACCTCAGGCAAACACTGGAAGAAGCTCCTTCCCGGCACCTGCCGGCTCGACTTCAAGACCAAGCTGGATGCGGAGCAACCCGGCGCGCTGCGTCTCGTGCTGGCCACATCGGACGCCCCTGACCGTCAGGAAGTCATCATCGACATCGGGCTGGACAACAACTCCAGGACCGAGGTGTTGTCCAGTGACCCGGCAGCCAGTTTCCCAACTCGGGACATCCTGACGTCCAGCTTCAGTCGTTACCAACTCTCCTGGTGTTCAGGTAAGCTGACGTTCGGCACCTTCGAACAACCCTCGCTCGTCAGTTCCAACGCGGCAGTTGGCGACGTCACCTTCGTCGACATCCAACCTCTGGGCGAGAGCCTCCTGGCGCTGATCCGCTTCCGCTCGGGTCTAGCCGACTCGTGGCTGTATGAAGAGCAGGGCGTGTCGGCTAACCCCGAATACCGTCTGGCTGCAGACCAGTACATGTTCATCAGAAGACGGTTCTCTACGCAAGAGCAAATCACTATCTATTGTCGTGCAGAGGTAAGTTGTGTGTTCCGACTGAGACCAAGAGTGGAGTTCGTCCGCGACATCCGGGTGGAAGTCAATAACCACAACGTCTCCGCCTGCGTCCTCACCGCTGCTGGGATATCAGACTGCCAGAACAAGACCCATGAATTCGTCAACAAAGACCAATCGATTCCATACTCAGTCAGCCGTGATTTTATATATCTCGCAATGGTTTTTAGGACGGCCAGCGTGCTCATTGATTCGAATCCGTATAGGAGGGTAGAACTGAACAATGTGCCGTTCGGTGAAACGCTTCTGATGGGCGTGGGAGGACCGGGAGAGACGACATTCAAGCAGGTCTCTAATCAAGTTCAACCTAAGTACTGTGTGTGGCAAACCAGCTCGGCCCCCTACAGCAGTCTGGCGGGCCTGCTGTCAGACCCGTAACCCAGATCAGGTCAGGTCAGGTCAGAACTGAACACAGGTCTCAAGTCAGAAGTCATCCGATTTAGCTGTTCTGGGCTTTCACGCACATTCACGGCAAATGGTATGATGACAATGGTGTGTTCGTGCACATTTCGGACGTTCACATTTTCTGAAGAAATGTTACGACACCCAACAAAGAAGACAAGCCCAGAAGACGACCTCAGGACCTGTTCGAATTTTCGAAAGACGACAACCTATCAAATTGACGCCTCCGCCACCGACTTCCTGCCACGACAATCCGAATAGCTCAGTTAGTAGAGGTCAGACTCGTAATCCATGGGTTACGGGTTCGAATCTGGCCAGAGGCGAAGTCTTTCGGTCTTCCCACTTGGGTCGGCCTGAGAGACCCCGGCGATACATTGTCACACAATCGTCCCTGCGGCTACCGCTGGCTGCGTGGTTAAACGAGCTGCATCAATCAATCTTCAGAAAGCACAATGCTCATGAGAAAGCATAATGACATGAAAGCACAATGCTCCCTGCCGCCACCAGAGGGTTGTTTTGTTCCAGTGAAGGGGTTGGCTGCGGGTTATCCAGCCGCATTGCATCCCCGTGGACCTGCCTTCGCGTCTGTCGCGTCAGCCACCGCTGAAAACAGTGTCTCTAGTGGCACTGTTCGTCCTTCTGTCGATGTTTCGCACTGTGTCTGTGTCTTGTCATTCGCTTGTTTGTATCGTGATCTAGTGCTTTGTATAATATCTGCTTGCGCTTGGAGCTGGCTGCATGAAACCAGCCTAGTGATTCAGAGCACGTTGCCTTCTACGTAGTTCCACTACTGTGTGGAAAATTGCTCGGTATTCCGGCAAAAGCTGAAGTAACCGACTTTTGTGTAGCACGATGGCTTCAGTGGAAGCATCTCCCCTCCGGTGCTGCGGTTTTAGTGACGATGTCATGTGACGTCACCAGCCAATGAGCGGCATCCCTGGCTGCTCGAGTGAGCCGTACCGGCGCTGCTTTCCTCTATTGCAGCCGGAGCCGGGTCACTGGTCTAAAAAAAAATCCCCTGCTGCTGTGTCCTCTGGAGGCGTGATTTATGTTTGCATTTTGCCATCCCATTGTCATCCCAACTGTTAGCTTTCAACAACAAAAACTGTTATTTGTAGGTATATGATACTTTATTTTGCTGCTTCGAGTATTATGCGATTTCCTGGTGTTGCTATATTTGCTTTGGTCAATAAATTTCCAAACTCAACCCAGATCGTATGTGCTGGAATGTGAAGGTTTAACTGAAAGCAGATGCATTCCCAAAAATCGTGGTTTACCTATATCATGGTGGCACCTCAGCCTCACACAGGGGCGGTGGCAGCCCTGACCTTTGGGGGCAACTGTCTAGAGGGCCCCTGCAAGACCGACCTGAAAGGGTCCTTTGCCGGTCTGAGAGGACCATCGGTAGGACCGTAGGACTGATGGGTCCTGTGCAGGACAGAGAGGGTCCTTCGGTCGGTAAGAGAGGGATCCTCAGCCTCTTTCAGAGTACATTAATAGACCGGAGGGGACGGACCCTCCACCGGTCTGAGAGGTCTCTTGCTGGCAGAGGTGCATAATCTTACGCACTCGCCCACGTGCGAAGGTGACAGTTTTCACTTTTCGCCAAAACGATGGGATTTTGTGACAAATTTCAATGAAAAAGTGATCAGATGACAATATAGTTATTCTTCAGAATTTGGTGATTATGTCACTAATCGATGAATATTGGTCGAAACTAAGTTATTTTGGCGCCAGGATATATTAAATCTCAGCTACGCGAATGGTAAGGGAATTCCCTACGGTGCCAAAACTCGATGCCGAGCGTTGCAAAATCGTACTCAAGCGGCAAGTGGACCTATTTCTTCAACATTGTTTGAGCCGTTGGCAATTAATATTCCACGATGTTTTTTGTGCAATTCTTTTTTTAAGTTTTACCATGGACCTCAAATTGCATGATACCATAGGCGTAGGGGGAGGGGGCAGCCACCCTCCAACATTTTGGATTTTAACATGGGCCTATAGGCGTTGCATGGCAATAATCGACTTCAGAATGCCTCCGCCCCCCCCCCCCCCCAACTTGACCATAGTTCCTGCGCCCCTGCATGATACCCTTTAATAAAGCATACAATATTTGTATTTATATTAAATTTCAGAACTTAATATCACAATGTTAAGGCTTATATTTTTTTCGGCCCACTGACAGCAGTTTTAGTGTGAAAGTATTTTTTTAAAGGGAATAGGTCACCTTGAAAGTTGTCTTGAAATTCCACCATACGGTGCATCTTGAGCTCAAAACTACGAATATGACTTTGGTTTGTTCAATTTATGGATATATGTGGAGAAAGAAGTAAGTTTCTCTTTCTATTTCACGAAAAATCGTACGATAGCAGCTGGCGTTCTGGCTCCGCCCCGCTCCGCCTGACGCCAAGTACAGTCTCTGACAAGGGACCGCCGCGCCGCCCGAGCGGGTGAGCGGATATTAACGAGGTGTGATCAGAGACTACGTGCCAGAGAGTGTACCTGCCTCCGGCGGCGAGCGTTCATGTCCCGATCGTGGGCCGGAACAGCGGACATGAAACCGGGCCCACTAGTCCTGTGACGAAATTGCTTAACGTAGGGAAGTAATTCTTTCACCACAACCCATTTTTAGATCTGCTCTACAAATCTGCTATCTCAGTCCAAAACCCGATGTTAAAGGTGAACTATTCCCTTTAACAAAGCTGGCAGGTTCATTGCAATGACTTGCGAGACATTGTGTTGTGGTGTGCGCACTTGGGACCAATCGATAAGTAAGTAATAGCAAGTAAATATGTTAAAATATGGATAAGTGTGGTCGTAAATTATCGGTTTGTGTTCCCTTCTATTGCTGATACGCATAATTTGTTGGTAATAGCTATAATTCGCTTGTTACACCTGTTATAATATGCCTTGCATGTGCACCAATTTTGACTACCATACATTATCGCCTCATATAGGGGTATTTTTTCGACTTTGTTGGCTATATATAGTGAAATGACTGTTTTTTTCAGAAATTGAATTGACTCATTACTAATCGACCAGAGTTTTTGGAAATAAGCTGTTTAAAACCATTTCAAGAGTAGACTTCATGCTTTATCGGGTGACTGACTTTGTTTTACCATTATGTTGTAAGGCATTTTAAGACATTTGGTTGTAACACATGCCTCAACTATGACCACTTTATTTCCCTATTATTATTGATATATATGCCCTACGATGGTGATATTTCATATATAGCTTAGTAAAAAGCAGAAAAGGCAGTTAATTTAATATACCTACATACATTTTAGCGTTCCCAAAATAGCTAGTTGCGTTCCCATTTTTAGCAGTTGCGTTCTCGTTTTTAGCAGTTGCATTCCAATTTTTAACAACGTCGGTTTGCAGCATGACACATTTCATGGGTGATTCCTATGCGGACATCGACCACAAACTAGAGATGGTATGTCTGCTTAGAGGGCATACATAGTCGCCTTCTCTGATTCATTTTGCTTTCATCTGCAATAAAACTCTGCTGTTTATAATATGATAATTGACAAAAAATGAGCTTTTTATATACCCTTAATAGCGGTCCCAAAAATAGCCAGTTTTGTTCCCATTTTTAGTAGGAGCCTGCTCAAAATAGCAGTTGCTAAAAATGGGAACGGATGACCAAACCATCCCCGACTGACATAGTATTTGACCCACAAATATTTTTGGGAAAGCTTCACCCATGAATCTGGGTAATATTTCAGTAATTCACCTAGCCAGTTAATGGTGTTCTTGAGGTCTCTAATAGAAGAAAAAAGTATTATTACGACAGACAGAAAAGTGTACCAGTAATACCAAAGCTATTGTAGCGGGCCACATTTTAAAATTACACCCCAAAAGAAACAAAGCGGGGTACAAATATAAGTAAAAGAAGAGAAACTTTGCAAAGCCTATATATTTTTCCAAATTGAACATGGAAAGAACGGTGGCCGTGTGGACACCAGAAGCTTCCGACAGTGCAGACGCCGGCTGAGGCCACCCACGCATACGACAAACACCCTCGTCAAAAGCCGGACACCGGCGGGGTGTCGTTGTTAGGGGCACACCCGGTCCATGCAACGACGCTGGTATCCCGACCCAGCGACCCCATTAGACGTTGAGCGCCGGCCAGCGGGCCGAGTCACGTACGACGCTCGGCAGAAGCCTCTACGCAGGATCTGACCTAAATAACGTCAGCGAGCGCCGGTCAAAGGCCGCCGCAAGCGCCCACCGGGGCCGCTGCAGCCAGTTCCGGCGGCTGCAGTCGCCCTCCGGCAGCTGCAGCTACGCTGGATAGTCAGAAGGACCAATAAGGAGGCAGCAAGCAATGGCTCGGGGCGGCGGAGTCTGCTTCCGGCCGCCGCAGGCATCCACGGGCCGCTGCAGCTGGGTCAGGCTGGAGAGAGGAGACGGAGTTCGGGAGTGAGCAGGGACGGAAGTAGGCTGGGGCCGCGGCTCTTCGCCGCCAGCCTCAGTCTCAGAGGTGATTAGTCTGACCTCCCAACTGTTAAGTTCACTTGTGAGTGTAAGAACCTGGGGCGAGCTAGAGTAATCATTGTTGCTTAACAGTCCAAGGTGAGTAATTGAGTATCCTAGCAATGTCAACTCTGGTATAACATAGCTGTCCTATTGACTATTCTGGTGGTGCACCAGATTGATTTGCAGGCCTTTAATTCCAGGTTCTATTAGCCGTACCACCTCTGCTTTCTGACCACATACCGCCTACTGGCTACAGTCTGCTCTAGGCCTGCCACCTGGTGGGGAAAACTGAACCTCTAGTTTGATTCACCACCGCTGGGGGTGTCACCGGCGAGTTGGCGGACCGGCCGGTTGGCGGCAAAACGTCCTAGCAGCTATTGACGCGGTATGGTATGGTAGTGACGTGCTATTGACTCTCTAACCGGTGCGTCCTATCTGTAATACTTCTCCCGAATGAGCCGACCCTTGCATTCTATGAGTGTCTAACGTAAGTACTGGAGTGCTGATCTGTTGAATATACTGCTAACCCTCATGACGAATACGCGCTCGATTTACTGGCGGCCAACCGCTGGGGTTGTCACCGAGTACTTCTCAATAGCAAGTGCTGGCCACCCTGTCTATGTCCTACCCTATTATACACGACTACCCGGGAATCTCATTCTGATTACTCGTTTTATCTCCCTCAGGTCGCTCAGCTGATTCTCCTCTCTCGCCCATACTAGCAGTGCTGGGGTTGTCACCGGCGAGATGGCGGACCGACGGTGGGCGGCGAACACGATGCGATGGACCCGTCCTAGCAGCTATTGACGCGGTATGGTATGGTAGTGATGTTCAATTGACTCTCTAACCCGTGCGTCCTATCTGTAATACTTCTCTCGAATGAGCCAGCCCCTGTGTTCTATGAGTGTCTAACGTAAGTGCTGAAGTGCTGTCAAACTACCCCCTCACCTGCGAGCACCGTCGTTACTCTAATTCCTTTGACATCTAAAGTAATCGTGAACCTAGGCCAGCAAATGAACCAAAATTAACGGGTTATTTTAATCCAAGAGCATTAACATTGTGTGCCTACAGTGATCAATCGTTCGTACCCCTCATGCCTGCATGCCAGTCTGGAAAGCGCTGGGCTCGTTAACAGAACGCCCTAGCCCCGGTCTCGTGTCGTCCATTCATCAATCGGCTCAGTTCAGTACCCACTTTCGTACACCTCTCCAATTCTAAGATACAAACGTTTATTCGCGATTGAATGGATGGTACGACAAATGCCTGAAATATACTGTCGGTCAACTTCAGCTTACCCGTGTCTGAGTGAACATCAGTCTGAACCACGTTGACTGCAATGTCAGATAGATATTACACGATTGTAGAACCGTACAGTACTGAATTCCTATCGTGCGTAATACAAAGCATCGGCTATCGGCAAGTGTACTGATTCCGGAAAATGCGCTGAACCAGCACTGCAATGTTTATCCCTAATGTACTCTTAATTGACGCGTGGTTCCGTCACCGCGGGGACTATACACCGATAACACACGCACACACAATACCATTCTTATCGCACACACGAGGCCTACCGACCTGCCCCATCTACATACACCTACCCGCTACATGTTACTTCGCTACGTACCTACCCCATTTTAAAGTTCCCAGTCTGGACGGTAACCTAACTCACATAATTTAGCTTCTCTCTTCGAATTGGCTGGCATGATATGCTACTTAATTTCGCTTGGCAAGGTTCACGGGCCTGGCAAAGTTAGGGAAAACGGGGGGATGGAAAGGAGCGAGCAGACTTTCAGCGCATACTTGCGGCAGAGAACACTTACATTGTAGCGCTGTCACGGCTGTCACCTCTCACCGGCGGACTGCGGCTGTCCCCCTGCCCGGCGGTGCCCGCGTCACGTGCTGCTCTACCACCCTCCGTCGACTCTCTGCCCGCGGCCGGTGTTTGCGCTCCATCTCGTCCGGCGGGCGGCTGCCGCTGCCCGTACAGGCTGGTCCGGTCCGTCTGCACGTCCCGCCGTCGACTGTCCTCGTGTTCCCGCCTCGTCCGGCAGGCGGCTGCCGCCGCCCGTGCAGGCTGGTCCGTCACCGTCTGCCACGTCCCGCCGTCGACTGTCCCCGTGTCCGCGCGTGTCCTCTGTGCGACGTTGCCTCTATATATATTATTCGGGCTACGCCGCCTGCCGGCGACTGCAGGGTGTGGCAGGACCCTGCGTCCTCTGATTAGCCGAGCGTCTCTGTACTTGTCTTCTGGCTCCCCTGGCCGCCGGCGGCTGCAGGGTGTGGCAGGACCCTGCGTCCTCTGATTGGCCGAGCGTCTCTGTACTTGGTGCTTCCTAATTCTTCAAGCTGCTGACGCCGTTTCTTATTAAATTTTGAGCTTAGAACCTTCTGGAAAAATAACTTATCTGACTTCTTTAGTCGGATTTAATTGTTGATCACGGGGATACGCCCTTTCAGTTCTTGTTTCGGGATACGTTGCTGGTGCTGCATATTCCTTGCTGATCTATCTTGTACCTGCATTCTTTTAATTGGTAGTTTCTCTCCTTTCCTGAATGCGTTTTCATACCAGGTCTGGATATTTTATACATTATTTCTATCCTTGCTACAGTGATTTGGTAAGGCGTTGTGGTCACTGCTTCTGTATTTGCATCCAGATTAGTCCATCATATCACTTTATCCGTAATGATCTATCGCTTTTCAACCGCCGATCATAGATATGTCGATAGGATATGGTGATTAACAACTTTCACGATTTGTTCCTGGCATTAGTTCTTCAATCATTAGCTTCCCATCAATTCCTCTTGTTGCTTTGATTTATTTTATTCTTCTGCTTACGCCGCCGTTGCATGGTACCATTTGTGTCGCTCCCGTCGAAGCCCTTATTTGGTAACGTCTTGAGTCCCGCAATGTCTCGCGGTGCGCCGGTCGCGCGTGCGTCGGGAAGGCTGGGGGGGGGGGGGGGAGGGAAAGGTGTGGCGGTTCTGGTGGTGCGGGTTCATGCTGAATTATGTGGTTCGCTGACGGTGCGGGTTCACGTTGAATGATAGGATTCAGCTTCGCCAGGCTCGCGTTCCCTGCGGGCCATAACTGACTGTTAATGGCTGCCTGCTAATGGCGGCCATCGTGACTTTGTTGAAACGTGCGGTCTAGACGGCCGCGCAGTGGTCTTTTTACCAGCGTCGTTTTTATCTGGAGAGAAGGGCAGGTGCCGGCTGTGTTCGGTCTGGAAGCCGGCCGGCTACGGTCAATGGTCACACATAGTTTTAATAGGATATTTTAATAGGAGATGTACCACGCTACACAGACCCATGTTGAACAGACCGCATGCGTTGATTGACTGATAAGTACGTAGTCTGATACAAAATAATGTGCGGCAACTGACTCCCTTTGGCACCATGCGAAGTATTAACAAGCGCACCGAAGTGGGGTGCGGATATCCGCCCACCTGAGGTTTTCGTAAATATTGGGAAAACGGCGATGTGTAGCGCCACCAAACTTAGCATAGCTCTTTGGGCATCAATTATCCACATTTTGTGTAATTTTGTATCTAGAGTCATCTCAGGTCAGGTCAACAGGTCATGTAAGTGACCCCACCTCCAAGCAAGTTTTTGAAAGTTAAGTGACCCCACCTCCAATCAAGTTGTTGAAAGTCGTGCCAAAGCCACAGTGATTTACCGAGTGGTTTCAAACTCACAGGACTTAATTAGGCCATAAGTACCTACAATTCGTTTATCTTGGATTTATAATATCGGTGACCTAAGGTCAGATCCAGGGGCACAGGCAGACCTTCGTCAAGGGGGGGGGGGCACAGCATCCCGAGGGGCCCCTTCGATAACCCCCCCCCCCCCCAAAAAAAAATGGCGCGAAATGGTATATCCTCGGGTTTGGGCCACTATATTTTGCCGGGCCCCTAAATAGTCGCAGCAAAAGACGTCGGACAGGCCCATGTCGAACAGAACCTATGCGTAGATTGACTGATAAGTTCTTAGTCTGATAAAAATAAATGCGGCAACTGATCCCTATTGGCACCATGATGTGAAAAGTATTAACACGCGCACCGACTTGGGGGTGGATATCCGTCCCCTGAGGTTCTCGTAAATATTGGAAAACGTCGACACGCAGCGCCGCCAAACTTGACGTAACTCTTTGGGGAACAATCACCCAAATTGTGTGCCATTTTTTATCTCGAGTCATCTCAGGTCAGGTCAACAAGTCATGTTAAGTGATCCCACCCTAAGCATTTTTTGAAAGTTTGTGGTCGTGCCAAAGTGATTGACCGAGCGGATTGAGACTCACAGGATTCATTTAGGCCATAGCCCATAAGTACCTACAATTCGTATATCTCGAATTTGTAATATCGGTGACCTAAGATCAATTTGACTTGGTAAACTTCCATTATAAGTAAATGGAGAAAATGAAAACACGTAGAAATCCACAGAAAACGCTTCAATTTGACCAGTTTTCACCAGCTACCTACACCATTCTTGTGCCAAATGCAAAGATCCAAGTCACATTTTTGTTATGTGATCTCTACGAGGTCAACTCAGGTGACCCAAGAGGTTACGTGTTTTTTTTCTTCTCTCTCTTCAATAACTCTTTGACAAATGAAGTTAGAGTAATGGAGTTAGTTATCAACATTGTGTTTCGCTCGGCGAGACACGTTGATTGATGTAAAATTTGAACTTGATCTGACCTTGACCTGAGCACAGGACAGGTCAATTTCCGAATATGACCTAACTAGGCCATGATCATCCGATATACCATTCGGTGCGTCTCGACAGAGAAACACAATGGTGAAAATTGTAAGTATCACTTTATCATGCGTATCTCAAAAGTTATTCCCTAAAAGCAGTTCTGCGATTTTTAGAATGTTTCACGTTCGATGGCCTCTATTGACCGGAGATCAAATCTGATGAAGCCTGAGTGACAACAAATTAAATTATCTTTCGCACTGGCGGATACAACCTCTCTCCGTAGGGGGATCTTTTTGTGGCAAAAAGGTACCCCCCATTTCTTTCCCAGCAGATTTGGGCCGGTCGCCTTATTTTGCATTCGAGCTAAGAAATTCACTTTTCAAATTCACACAAATTAACTTTGTATTTTTTCTCTCGGAAAAAACAGTTTTTCCTACTTTGGAGGGTCAAAACAAAACATTCGCATATTCGAGATGGCATTTTGAAGAGAATGCCATTTCTTTTCTTTTGACGTTTGTATTTGCAATTTGCTTCAAAACTCTGTTTTCTACGATTGTTCAAATATTTATCGTTTTTTCCGCTAAAATGGCATGACATGGCGTCATTAAACGTCATTATTTCCCACAATACTACATCAATCTAATTGGAATTTGTGTGAGAAGGCGCAGAATTGATGCCGCATAAGGTACTGAAAGCTTGACGTTGATATCTATCATAGTTGTTCAAGTTATTGAGAAAATCTGGGAGGGGGCTGATTCTGCCCCCCCCCCCCCCCCCAGCGGGGGTGTGGGTTAAGTGTCACCGGGGCTGCTTGAATTGCATCAGGTGCGCTGTTTTGTCTAGCATTGAAAGAATTAGATACATACAAACTTCAAGTTCAATAACTCGAGAGAAAAATACTCCCGTTTTCATGAAGTTTTCTCATAAGATCATTTTTTTTCACGTTCAGTGCAGGGAAAGCGCACGGGGGAGGGGGGCATACTTGTATTGAATGACCCTCTCAGATTCCTGTGGAGGGAGGGGGATTTGTCCCTGATGCCCCCTGGAATCCTCCAGTGCCAGCAATTATCGCCAAGGAAAGCCTCTGCCAGACACTTACCTTATGGAATTCATTTTCCATTTTCAAATTTGTATAAGCAATTGCGAAGTTTGTGTCATGCCCGCGAAGTGGCGCGAAATTTTAGTTTTTTTTTGCTGTGGATAGCGGGATTTTGCATGACTGCTGCAAATGGCCATTTAATGCTATCATGTGGCCATTTAAAATTCGGAATTTGTTTCTTGCCAGAATGAACTTCGATATATTGGCCTTCAATGGTAAGAAATTGGAGATAGGTTTTTTCTATATTTTTGTGTGAGGGAATCATGGTCTTCGGTAATAACTTTGCACATAATTATTGTGATAGAGGAGCTTAACTCAACGGCATTATATCTGTCTCGTTGAGCTGCATTCAATGATGCATCCATGACTCCGCAGTCACTCCATGACCTCAAGGTCACGTCCCCTGAGGTTGATTTCCCAAATGACCTGGCTTGATTAA
>JAXIVJ010005103.1:2500-76758 GCA_036785665.1 Chirona hameri | reverse complement strand
GCGTTGTTTTGTCTATCATTGAAATAAAGGGATACATACAAACTTCCAATTCAATCACTCGAGAGAACAACTTCCGTTTTCATGAAGTTTCATTGTTTGTTTTTCATTGTTTTTCACATTCAGTGCAGGGAACGTGCGAGGGGAGGGGGGGGGGTATACTGGTATTTAATGCCCCTCCCAGATTCCTGTGGGAGGGGGAGGCATTTTCCCGATGTCTCCCCCCCCCTGGATCCACCAGTGCGCCAGCAATGACCGCCAAGTAGAGCCTCTGTCAAACACTTAATGGAATTATTCACTTTCCCATTTTTCAAATTTGCATAAGTAATTGCGAAAGTTGTGTCATGCCGCGAAGCGGTGCGAAATTTTCCGGTTTTTGACTGTGTATAGCTGGATTTTGACTGCTGCAAAGACAATTTTTACGATTGTACGATACATTGGGAACGCGCGTGGAGGGGGGGCATACTTGTATTTAATGCCTCTCCTAGATTCCTGTGTGTGTGTGTGTGGGGGGGGGGGGGATTTGCCCCTGATGCCCCCCCCCCCCCCCCCCTGGATCCGCCAGTGGGCCGGCGGCTGCTGGCCTCCAGCCGGCTGCCGGCAGTGGACGTCCATACGGCGGTCCGCCGAGTTCAAGGTCAAATGGCTCGTGTCCTTACCTGGTTATAGAACCTTGGTTTTTACCACGTTCATATAATAGTTTTACTTTGGAAACACTTTGGAATGAGAAACTTGATTATTTTTCGGTTTTTCTTTATTCCCCGCACAAATTCTCGCCTTTGTTGTCTCCAAAAAAAAAACTATTTCTATAGTACTTGATAGTATTAGAATGCACTTCTCTTGGCGCAAGAAAGACGTAATATTGCATTGCTATTGGTACGTGTAAACCACTACATCTAAGATTGGAGGGACTAAGATGCACACAAATATGCATTGTTTTATATTAGATGTCAAAATGTATGTATTATTGTAAAAAATTATGGTAACTTATGAACTTAGGGGATATTTATGTAATGCTTCGCTTGAATATTATTGTTTTATTTATCAATTGAGGCTTTGGGAAATACTTTGTGCCTAATATAAATTGATACCTTGGTATATGAGTGAGTTTGAAGGCTTCTTGAATGAAACTGATAATATTGTTGGGATGGTAGATACATATTGTTACTAGCTGTGAATTTTTAATTCGATTTGTTATGTTCTGTGATCTATTTCTGTATTTAGGAAATCCCTTTGTCGTCATGTGCTTTGTTGCTTGATATTGTTTTGCCAGGCTTGTATTAAGTTACTTGTTCCATTTTTAGTGTGCAAGACTAACTCCCAATATTGAATTGCAATTTTAATATAAGTACTTACCTTAAGGTGTCAATATACATTTTACCTATAACAATGTGTGTTTAATTGTTTGATAAATTTGGTTGCCAGGCTTGCATTAGGCTATTTTTTACATTTTTTACCATAACTCATAAAATGCCACATTCAAAAGTAAAAATCAATTCAGGAAGTTGGTGTGGCACTGCCACACCAACTTTTAAGATGGTGTGGCCATGGCCATACCTGCCATACCGCATTCTCCGCCCATGTGTGTATGTGTGTATGTGTGTATGTGTGTATGTGTGTATGTGTGTATGTGTGTATGTGTGTATGTGTGTATGTGTGTATGTGTGTATGTGTGTATGTGTGTATGTGTGTATGTATATGTATATGTATATGCATATGCATATGCATATGTATATGTATTTTTTCATGTACATGTACATGTGTACATGTGTACATGTGTATCTGTGTATCTGTGTCTGTGTCTGTCTGTGTTGGACGTAGCCAAGGGGGGCCACGGGGGGCCATGCCCCCCCCCCCCCCCCCCCCCTGAGCAAAATAAATGTACACTAGATAAAATGAGATTCTCTGACGACCCGACACCACCCCCCCCCCCCCCCCCCCCCCCCCCCACCCCCCCCCCCGGTTCAACAACATATGGCTGAGGAGCGATATTGTTTTCTACCACCGACGTGGCCACCCCGTCAGAGAAGTTCTGGCTACGGGTGGCAACGGGAGCGGCCATCAGTTATGAATTGGGGTTGGAACGGGTTTGGATCTGGCTGAATGGGCTGGAACGGAATGGGGGCTGAAAATGTGTCCCGTGAAGGGCTCTACTTCTCATCGTTGATGTGACGTCACACAAAATTCGCAGCCATGTTTGGTGCAACTGTAGTGCAGAACACATAGACTCTGGCCGCAATGACCTGGTCCGTCTCACCCTGTATGTGTTATGTTAGTACCTATCACCATGTCACCTTTCCCCACGTCTATCACGTCTTCTCGACCGAGCCGCAATAACCCACTCTCGCGATGACCTTGACCGGGTCAATTCCCGTTCACTCCACATTGATCCCACCTCACAGCGCCCGCGGCGAAAGTTTCCTGGGCCAAGGGAGCCGTCATGACCTCTGCCGCTGTGAAAACTGCCGCTCGCCATCGTCTGCATTCCAGCGCGCGCGCGACAATCCTGGTCTGACCCCCGACGCCCCGACACCCCCCTCCCCCTCCGCCTCCCCCTCTCACGCCGCCAGCCGTGCCGCCAGCCGTGCCGCCAGCCGCGCCGCCAGCCGTGCCGCCAGCCGTGCCGCCAGCCGTGCCGCCAGCCGCGCCGCCAGCCGTGCCGCCAGCCGTGCCGCCAGCCGTGCCGCCAGCCGCGCCGCCAGCCGCGCCGCCAGCCGTGCCGCCAGCCGCGCCGCCAGCCGCGCCGCCAGCCGTGCCGCCAGCCGCGCCGCCAGCCGTGCCGCCAGCCGTGCCGCCAGCCGCGCCGCCAGCCGCGCCGCCAGCCGTGCCGCCAGCCGTGCCGCCAGCCGCGCCACCAGCCGCGCCGCCAGCCGCGCCACCAGCCGCGCCGCCAGCCGTGCCGCCAGCCGTGCCGCCAGCCGCGCCGCCAGCCGTGCCGCCAGCCGTGCCGCCAGCCGTGCCGCCAGCCGCGTTGCGCCGTGCTTGATACCGCGCCTGTGGCTCGCTGCGGCTCGGCTCGGCTCGACTCGGCTCGTGTGTTGCGCCTGTGGCTCGCTGCGGCTCGGCTCGACTCGGCTCGTGTGTTGCGCCTGTGGCTCGCTGCGGTTCGGCTCGACTCGGCTCGTGGGTTGCGCCTGTTGCTCGCTGCGGTTCGGCTCGACTCGGCTCGTGGGTTGCGCCTGTGGCTCGCTGCGGCTCGGCTCGACTCGGCTCGTGTGTTGCGCCTGTGGCTCGCTGCGGCTCGGCTCGACTCGGCTCGTGGGTTGCGCCTGTGGCTCGCTGCGGCTCGGCTCGACTCGGCTCGTGGGTTGCGCCTGTGGCTCGCTGCGGTTCGGCTCGACTCGGCTCGTGGGTTGCGCCTGTGGCTCGCTGCGGCTCGGCTCGACTCGGCTAGTGGGTTGCGCCTGTGGCACGCTGCGGCTCGGCTCGTGGGTTCTGACTGGGACCGGATGCAGCGGCACACCCCGATGCGATGGGTGACGCGGTGGTGCAGCCGAAGTACCGAAGTACCAGAGATGATGCATCGATGGGCGGAGCCAGTACGACACAAATGTTGGTTTGGGGGGGCAAAGTTAAAAATCCGATAATCTCTAGAAAACTGTTCGCATTTCGTTTGTTTGTGAATAAAGTAGCAACTCGTTTAACACAAATTTACCTCTGAATAGAAGTTGGTTGCATTTCTGTATGATTGGAAATGCGCCAATTTTGGCCTATTTCAGTCATTTGGGGGCGCTAGGCCCGATGCCCCCCACCCCCCCCCCCCCCCCCTTAGAACCTGCCCATGGATGCGCCAGCCTGGCTTCCCCTATCGCCTGACCATGGTTGAGGCACCCTGCTCTGATCGTCCCGTCCCTCGCGAGTTCCAGCCGTGGGCCAGTCACCCTTTTGATGGCTTCTTGGCGCGGTCTCCGGTCCGGTCTCCGGTCTTAAAACGGCCTTGACTGGCAGCGGGGTGGACAACGACGGTGCCAAAAGACGAGCACAGACGAAACACAGACGAGCACAGACGAGCACAGACGAAACACAGACGAGCACAGACGAGCACAGACGAAAATGACGTCTGGTGGCTGACGAATTGCGTTAGACAATACTGACGTTTGCTATGTAATGATTGATGTGTCGGCTTCTTGTTAAAATAACTTAACGACTCACGGCTCACGACTCACGACTCACGACTAATGAATTATGATTTACGACTCACGACTAACGACTCACGACTAATGACTAATGTTTTACGACTCACGGCTCACGACTAATGACTAACGACTAACGACTAACGACTCACGACTAACGACTCACGACTAACTACTCACGACTAACGACTCACGACTAACGACTCACGACTAACGACTAACGACTCACGACTAACGACTCACGACTTACGATTCACGACTAACGATTCACGACTCACGGCTCACGACTCATGATTCACGACTAACTACTCACGACTAATTACTAATGCTTTACGACTCACGGCTCACGGCTCACGACTAACGACTCACGACTAACGACTCACGACTAAGGACTCACGACTTACGACTCACGACTCACGACTAACGACTAACGACTCACGATTCACGGCTCACGACTCACGATTCATGACTAACGACTAACGACCCTCGACTAATGACTAATGCTTTACGACTCACGGCTCACGGCTCACGACTAACGACTCACGACTAACGATTCACGACTCACGGCTCACGGCTCACGGCTCACGATTGACAGAGTGACAGTTGCCCTCGATTTGATATTTGTCGTGTGTTCAACCACAACAGTTTTTTTTCTCATCCACTTCTATTTAGGGTATAGAATATAGATGGTATGGCAAGTTCGGAACACAATCACTCATATGTGCTTTTATTTTTACCATATGAAATCATTCTACCCACAAATAACCCGCCCTGCGCTAAAGTATGTTTTTCCTACCCGCTAATACTCATGCGGGTAACTGACAACGTTTCTGGCAGGCAGGCGGGTAGACAGATGGCAGCTCTACCGATCACCGCCGGCTGATGACCCGGGTCCATTTCTGTCTGACGTCGGGAATAGTTCACCTTTAATGGGGTTTTGAACTGATATAGCAGATTTGTAGAGCATATAAAAAATGTGTTGTGGTGAAAGAATTACCTCGCTACGCTAAGTAATTTCGACATAGGACTAGTGGACGCCTTTTAGAAGACTGTTTCGGGGCGGTTTCGGGGCACGGGGCAGTCCATCGTGCCCCAAAACAGTCTTACAAAAGGGGTCCACTAGTCCTGTGTCGAAATTACTTAGCGTAGCGAGGTAATTCTTTCACCACAACCCATTTTTCGATCTGCTCTACAAATATGATATCTCAGTTCAAAACCCCATTAAAGGTGACCTCCCGCTATTTAAATAACGTCTTTAAATAACGTCTGCAGAGTCATTCGCTAGCTGTCATTCGACACATGAGTGACGAACAACTAGCGAGTGACGCTGAACGGTCGGTCGTCCAGTCTGAACGAGGTAACTGCAGAGCTGTGCTAGTCGCCTGCTGCCTGCTGTGTTTATATATTCCATGCGCGATTTTCGGCGAAAAGAGAAATAATGGTTGTAGAAAGCAGCGTCTTTGTTAAGTTATCGCCCAGTCCATAGCCAATCGGTGGACATTGTCTATTTATTTACCTTTCCAAACATTCGGATCATTTTGACTATATCGCAATATAATTTTGTCATAGAAGCACCCCTGCTCATGTTCTCAAATTATTGCAGATAAAAGCATAATAAAGATATTGACGAAATGTTCGTCGCAATATGCGAACTACGTAAAATAGCACGTTCAACGTCACTGGTAAAACATCGAAGAACGGTGAACAGAACTCAATGCAATATTCCGTCTCTAGAATCGGTACGTTTGACCTCTGAGCAATCCAACTGAATAATATAAAAATGGTTATTACTCAATCGTAGAGATATCGATCACAATATGTCTGCAATGGCAATCTAGATAATGCATATCTGAATGTCGAATTTTAATGCAAAGTTCCTTATGGTCCAATCCAAGGTCACCAGATATAACCGCAGAATGTACTTAGCTGGCAAGCCAAGTCTATGCATGCTGGTGCACTTTGTAGCAATGTGAGGTGATTTATGCATGCTGGTGCACTTTGTAGCAATGTGAGGTGATTTATGCATGCTGGTGCACTTTGTAGCAATGTGAGGTGATTTATGCATGCTGGTGCACTTTGTAGCAATGTGAGGTGATTTATGCATGCTGGTGCACTTTGTAGCAATGTGAGGTGATTTGTGCATGCTGGTGCACTTTGTAGCAATGTGAGGTGATATATGCATGCTGGTGCACTTTGTAGCAATGTGAGGTGATTTGAGGTATCTGAATTCCGTGGAGAATCAATATTTCCGTACGATGGATTTTCCAAATGGTGTCTTTTTCCTGCAGCCATGGCAAATTATATTGTGATATTTGATTGGGCACCCACCTTCTAAACCAGTTTTTCAACTAGATTCGTGACCCCAGCGAGAGTCCTGAAAGAGAGGACCTTCAGTTTGTTGCGGGTATAGTTGTCAAAAAAGGTAAGGCTGAAAAGAGCATGTGCGGAACCGTCACTGGTATTAAATAAAAAGTCTGCCGTCGAAACAAGGCATTGCTTAACTTGAACATGGCTAAGTGCGGCAAATGAGTCTCATTAAACCACCCTAACGTGTTCCCCAGCCGCGGAACAACGGCAGCAATTTCAGACCACAATGGCTGGAGAAGAGATATTCTCTAGCCAACATTTTGGTAGAGCTGAACACCGTGAACGGTGAACAGCCAGCAATTACTTCTGTTCTGGGCTGATGTGTGGACAGTTTCTAAATTCACAGTTCTTTGTCAGCTTACGGGCCAGAACGCCCGTCAGGTCAGCGTTCGCCATGGGACTGACCTGGAACTCCAGCACTGGGACTGACCTGGAACTCCAGCACTGGGACTGACCTGGAACTCCAGCAGAGCGGTGCTGCAGATCGCTGCTGCTATGATGCGGTCTGACCTGGTCCGTCTCACCCTGAGATGCGGTCTGACCTGGTCCGTCTCACCCTGAGATGCGGTTTGACCTGGTCCGTCTCACCCTGAGATGCGGTCTGACCTGGCCCGTCTCACCCTGAGATGCGGTCTGACCTGGTCCGTCTCACCCTGAGATGCGGTCTGACCTGGTCCGTCTCACCCTGAGATGCGGTCTGACCTGGTCCGTCTCACCCTGAGATGCGGTCTGACCTGGTCCGTCTCACCCTGAGATGCGGTCTGACCTGGTCCGTCTCACCCTGATATGCGGTCTGACCTGGTTCGTCTCACCCTGAGATGCGGTCTGACCTGGTCCGTCTCACCCTGAGATGCGGTCTGACCTGGTCCGTCTCACCCTGAGATGCGGTCTGACGATTTCTTATTGAGCAGGGAGAAACGGACTCGGTAGATGCACAAATTCGTCTCAATATTGGTAGTGTAGTGCAAGCTGGGCTCTAGTCATGCTAAATTA
Organism: Chirona hameri; assembly: GCA_036785665.1. Lineage (NCBI taxonomy): Eukaryota > Metazoa > Arthropoda > Thecostraca > Balanomorpha > Balanidae > Chirona > Chirona hameri. Next base: position 69,268 of record JAXIVJ010005103.1, on the reverse strand, counting down.
CCAGTCATTAATCTCTTCACACTGTTGTTAGTACCTATTTTTGTAAATATTATCGCTGTGAGCGATGTGAGGTGCTCTCTTTCGGATGTAGAAGCCCTTTCACTGGCCGTTTTTGCTGTCCGCGTTTCTTGCGTGTTTCTCGAACATGAGTCACGCGTTGCTTTTGTTTTATTTTTATTTTGTTTGCTACGTTTATGTACTGACGTACTTTCAAATGATCAAGTGCTTCAATTCCTGTGTGTTGATTTTTTTATTATTTTTGTTTTCATGCTGTTTTGAGTTGTTTAAATTTACAACCTTGTACCTGTCACTGGAAACAATTCTGTTGGCGTTGCTATTGAATTAATACATACAAATAAATATATATATATATATATATATATATATATATATATATATATATATATATATATATATATATATATATATATATATATATATATATATATATATATATATATATATATATATATATATATATATATATATATATATATATATATATATATATAAAATTGTGTATGTACCTACCGTGGGTACCCTGAACGGTTGGCAGAACTAGCGGAATACAGCAATGTACAGGAACTGTGCTAACTGCGTTAGATTTAGTCAAATACTCTGACTTGTGCATGTTGCATAAGGTTATAACTAGAGCGAAACCTTCGTCGTTGGCGTCGCGCATCCAGTTCAACTACGAAATACTGGAGCGTGATACCCGACAATCGAAACATCTAGCCTTGCCTCGACCTAGAAACAATCACGGAAAGCGCACATTCTTGTATAGGGCTAGCCATTCATACAATGCGCATATTTAATCTCAGTGTGTTCTGAATGCAGTGTCGCCCATTAGATTTTACACTTGCTCAATAATTGTACGATGTCGGCAAAACAGGGCAAACTGTTTTAGCTCACTTTTTACTGTTTTAGCTCACTCATTTTTATGTTCATGTATGGAAGACCGAAGAATAACCCTGTCGTGTGGAACGGTCTGTTTACGTTAATACATACATACATACAACTGTGCTTCCTGTGCTAACTTGTTGCTGCCACGGCTCGGCAGTTGGCAGTCTCATGTTGAGTTTGCACCTTTGTAAGCATTCCACGACAGATCGACAAAACAAAACTCGAATTAACACCCTACATCTCAGATTTCGATCAAACCAGTAAAACGCCTTTTTGGGCGATGACCGAGCGGGCGCGTACTGGTAAAGCTAAAACAGGTTTGAAATATGAAACGGTACGGGAGCACACGTGGTAGTAATACACCGTCCTTTTAGTCCTTTTCGTCCTCCATAATAATTGCCAGGCCTCCATGCATGCCAACATACAAATTTAGTTTTATTAAATTGGATTTGATCTCCTTTCTCGAATTCGCCAAAAGGGAGTACGTCCTGAGCGGCTGCATGCTTCAGCGTATAAAAAAACGAATGCTTAGATAAATCAAGCCATTTTTATCAATAATTATTTGTGTTCATTTCGACGTCTGCGGGTGCCACGCGCTGTGGTACCACCCCTATGAGAACGCAACATAACAAAATCAAAATGGATTTGATGGTCCTATCCAGTGGTGAAAACCCGATCTCAATCGGAGCAGTGGTTGCAAAGTTATTAGCTTCCGAAAAGCGTCTGTATGGCCGGGTCGGGCCGGGACAAATGTAAATTTGTCTAGTAAGTTGACGAGAAACCTCACGAGCGCTTCGCGACCGCTGGGTAACTACGTCTTGGGTAACCTGGGCCGTAGATTCACGCTCTGAAATTTGCATCCTCGTCTTTCGAATAGTTTTCGACTTACAGCCTCGGGCAACTTTGCAATGTCGTTCAAAAGTATAATTTTCAACGGGCAATATCTCCCATCAAAACCATGAGTCATATAAACCTATATATCATAATCGTCAGGAATCATAGATTAATATGATACAATCATGTTTTAGAAATTCGATTTTTTTTTTAATTTTAACATGGTCAAATCGGCGAAATATAAATACACGTCTTCGATGACGCTTTTATGTGGCCATTTCAAAATTCTTATTTTTTTACATGCCAAAATCGACTTTGCTACACTAGCCTTCAATGGTATGGAAATTGGAGATAGGTTTTCTAGAATAATATTTTATATTTTGTATTTGAAAAAAGCATGGTCACCAGCATGTCTTCGATGACGTGATGACATAATTCAATATTTCGCCGATAGAGGCGTCTGTGGATCCTCAAGACATAAAATTGTCTCATTCCTATTTACAGACTGAAAATGCTATAGAAATATCTAAAAGCGTCTTCTAGAGATAAACAAATGTTCAAATTTCCAAAATAAAAAGAAACATTTCAACAAATCATCTATTGCATAATCAAGGCAAGTCATTTGAAAATCAACTTCAGGTCACGTGACCTTGAGGTCATGTGGCGACCTGCAGGTGGTCATGGTATGCATCAATGAATGCAGATTGACGAGACAGATATAATGCTGTTGATCAATTAAGTTGAATACTTGTTTGAGGCTTGGCATAATTAGGAAATAACAATACATATGACTTGAGCCTCAAAATTCGGTAAATAGTCGAAAGAAGTCACTATATTTCGGCACAAACATTCATCAGGATAATGTTGTTGAGTTAAACTCTCTAGCACGATTACGAGCAAAGTTATTACCAAAGACGTGCTGGTGACCATGACTTTTCCAAATACAAAACCATAAATTAAATATTTAAAGAAAAACCCTTACTTCAATTTTTACACCATCGAAGCTTAATGTAGCAAAGTCGATTTTGGCATGGAAAAATCCGAATTGTAAATGGTCTCATTATACAAGCACGTGATCTTACCTGAGATCACTTGTTAAAATTCCAAGATTTTCGAATAAAAACAAATGATTATATCACATTAATATATGGTTCCTTGCGATTCTTAAGATATAAAGTATAATTTTATATGACTCGCATGATTTAGATGGGAGATATTGTTCCTCTGAAAATTAGAGTTTTGCATGACATTATAAAGATGCCCGAGGCTGTAACTCGAAAACCATTCGACGGACGGGGCTGAAAATTTCACAGCGTGAATCTACAGCCCAGATAACCCCCGACACGCAGATATATCCAAATCTGAGATGTAGAGTGTTATGGCTTGGTCGATCTGACATTGAATGCCCCAGCTCCGAGTAGGACCCGGAGGGGGGGGGGGGGGAGGCCGAGGCCGTGTGCCGAATCTGAACCACGCGTCTCGGAGTGACAGCGGCTGTGGTGTTTTGTGGAAAAACAGCTGCTCCGAGGCATAGCGTTATCTCACTTTTGTTGCAACCATCCCCTTCCTTAAGCGCGATATGCATTCTACCCTGACCTGAGTCAGGCATTGCTATATACGTGGAGACGAATCAACGCATTGTTTAAGTGTACTTTCCTTCAGTTCATATACTTTCGTTTTATAGAATGAAGGCTAATTAAAAAATGTAATAGAAAATCGTTACACCGGATACCTGCTTTTGCATGCAATGCACAATATACGTGTATTGCTGGGCTGAACTATAGGCCATATATATAGGCTATAGGTATCTGACCCATAGGCCATAATCACTTCGTGAGTCAAAACGACCCTGTCATATACTGTCTCAATTTCAATATGCTTACCGACCCCGTCATTCCGCGCAGGACGCCTTGATCGACGCTGCGGAGTGGATCTCAAAGATTATCGACGCAGGTGAAATAGCGCCGTTGACGACGCTCGACTTAAGTAAAGCTTTTGACAGCGTCGATCATGGCGTCCTCCTGTACAAGCTAGAATGGTACCGGGTGTGCTCGGACTGGTTCCGCAGCTATCTGCGAGACCGGAAACAGATGATAGCGGGCGGATCAGACCTGATTATCCCATTGACCCACGGTGTCGCCCAGGGCTCCATAGTCGGACCCATCCTCTTCCTTATCTTCATCAACTACATGTCCGAATTCCCTCCCCGTTGCCGACTCCTGTCCTATGCCGATGACACTCAACTCCTGGACCACTCCCCTCTCGATGTCATCAACTTATCACACCTGAAGGCCCGCGTCGAGGAGTCTATCCTACACCTTCAAGCTTGGTTTCAGTTAATCAGTCTCAAAATGAACCCTGACCATCATCTTTGGTGCAAAATCTTCCATAAAAAAGACATCGAGCTTCCACATCACCTTTTATCACGCTCACGCATCCCGCCATGTTCCACCGTGAAGGTCCTGGGCATGGTCCTGGACCAAGGTCTGACCTGGGAGCCACATATATCGACGGTGGTTCTCAAATGTAACGCTATCCTTATATCCTTCTACACAATTCGCCACTATTTCACACCCAAAGCCCTTGAGCTCCTGATACAGGTTCACGTTTTCCCCCTACATTCTGTACTGTCTCCCCGTTTGGGGCGGGGCCGCCCAATGCCATCTATCACGGATTCAGAAAACCGTCAACTTCGCGGCGAGACTCGTCTCTGGGGTGCGGCGCAGTGAGCATATCTCACCTGTCCTCAACTCGTTAGGGTGGCTGAGTGCGAGGGAGATGGTGCATCAGTGAGACTGCCTCAAAGCAGTGTCAGAAAAGTGGCCCGTTTATCCATTTTTCTAAACTTGGAAGTTGTATTCCGTGAAAACTTTAACTGTAAAAAAATAGTCTGCAGGTGCAAATGGCTGACGAGCATAAATAATAGACTGAGACTTGACTTTACAAACAATGGCCGGAACTTGACAGTGATGCGACACAAATTGTCAAACCATTTTGTAAGGTGGAACCTCCAAATTCCCCACATACAAAATTTCTGCAGTGATTTAGGGAAGGAAAACTGGTACTTTTCTAAAAATTAAACAAAAAACTTATTCAAACCTCTCAAAAAGTGCTTGCGTATTCAGGTTACAACCCCACCACTGATACCATTATCAACGGGCCCATGGATAACCCTGGGACACTAAAAACATGTTATGCGAAAAACGGCAGTACTTTAGACTGAGACTTGAGCCCAGTTTCCCATATACGCATACACAACGATACATGGTACCTTCTTAACATATGACCCGGAGTCTCAGTCCCCGACTGAAGCCAAGACCATATATGTACAGGAAATATGACTGCTGATTCATCAACTTCCCACATCATAATATATGCACATATTGGCATATCAATATATGCAAATAGGTTGTGTAGAAACGTGTATCAAAAAATACAAAACAAAATACTGGTATACGCATTAAAAAATTGTTCCGCCGCTGGCGATAAATTTGTTCCGCGAACTTAGATCGTAGAACCACTTTTCTGACATTGCCTCGAAGTGTTTAGTGCGCTTAATGACCACAACTGCCCGCCAGCCCTCAGAGCTCTTTTTGTCAGACGATCCCAGGTATCCCAGAGGGAAACGAGAGCTGTCGCTGCGGGAGAGCTGCAGCTGGAGACATGTCACCTGGCAGCCACGCAGAGAAGCTTCTCATATAGGGCCGCGCGTGCGTGGAATTCCCTCCCGGCTGACATTACCGAGGTGCGGAGTCGCGGGGCGTTCCTGCGTGCGATGGGTCAGCCGACATGAATGCCAATCGGATGTCCTTGCTGTTTTTCACATGCATCGTGACCGTGACCGTTCCCATAGTGTATGAGTAAATGTCTGTCACCCTTATCTACAATGTACAGGGTTCATAATACCCACTACGTGGACGAATCCTTAATAAACGAAACGAAACAGCTCCTGACGCTGGCGAATCCTCGGGGGCCAAACGACCATGCCCCCAAACCGCCTGCAATCTGCCAAAAATTGGCACATGTCCAAATTTAAAGGAAGGCTAAGCAATATGTATTTAGGAAAGTTTTTGATATCACTTTATTATCCATGAGGAGATGACATCCGAATATTATTTTAGATTAGTGTGAGACTTGGGGATTCCCCCCCCCCCCCCCAGGCCAACGTTTTCCTGTTCTGGACCCGCTATTACTTCCTGACAACCAACAGCTAACAATGCGTCCCCTCTCGGCCACTCGCTTCTTCCCAGAAACGTAACCGGTGGATCGCACACTGCCCGACCGCTCGCTGTGGCGTCCACACACAGTGCATAGAAAGTGAAATGCTGTTGGCACGGGTTTCGCCTTCGCCTGCCCGGCTAAACCAACCAGACAAGCTCAGAGCGCCGCGTCTGCAGCTGGAAATACACAGTCATTATGTCATCACTTGAGGGGCCGCCGAGGGTGAGAGGCTCTCCGGCGTTCAGAACACCAACGGTGTTCCGAACAGCGCTTTCATTGTTTTGCATTCATTGTATTGCGTTTGCAAACACGAACCGGATGGCTGCGCTAGGTTTCACATGTTCGCGGCGTACGGACAATGGGCGCAGTCTCTTCGGATTAGTCAAACGAACGAAGCATTCAACCATGTGCAATTGGACGGTTGGACACGTGTAGCTGATTTGGTTTAGTTATATTGCATGCATGTTTTGTGTGAGTTTGTCCAATGCAATTAAAGCTGCTCTGCATCATAAGAATGCATTACTGAAATTATACTTTAAAGCAACGCAAAATTGGCTTATCTACAAGCCTAGCCATTTAATTTTCTTATTTAAACGACAAAATACGTTACAAAAATACTGACATGGACACTGCAGTACAAATTTATGCTCTTCGTTTTGAAAACTATTTTGAATCGATTTTTTGTTCGTGTGTCGCACATCACTTATCCTCTGCAAAATATAACTAGTAGGTACAATGTGTACCTGCTCAGCTGCTGTTTTTCCATGCTTTTGGGAAATCACCAGGCTTCATCATTTAGCGCCTTTTTCTGTTTCACTTTTGGATGTATCTGTGCTCACGCTCAACTGGAACTGTCAAGGTTATTTGTAGGTACCTATGTAATGACAGATATGACTGATCAGTTGCTCGGTAAGCGTGATAATGGCATCACTAACATATCATAACATATAATAACATAACATAACATATCACTAATATAAAAAAAACAATGTAGCGCGATTGCGAGTCATTATAGCCGCGAAAACAGAAACAATAACAAATATGAGTCATAACCGAATGTTTGCAAATCATTGACTTTCTTCCTCACTTACGAATATTTATAATCATGGATGCATATATATATATATATATATATATATATATATATATATATATATATATATATATATATATATATACTATATTGTAATTTGTTGATGTCCAGATGAATTTACCTATGATGTTCTTCGTCTTGTTTGTTTCGACATTTTCTCTTTGCATTCTCGACGTTTCGAATATGTCGCATAAACGACAATTGAGGAATTGCATAACAAGTTGGAACATGACTTTTCCAATTCCAACAAGTTTTGCATAAGATTGGGTTGAGATGTCTTAGATGTTCTGTCTGACCTTACCATTCCATTTTGTCCAATGTTATGCTCTGCAGTCTTCTCCCAGGTAATTATGATCTCAGTAGATAAGCAGGTAATATTTTGATTGCCTAAGTCAGGCATCATAAATGCTCTCTTGGCAGGGTTTCATGAACTAGGTACCTACCATTTACATATCTTTTTGTGGTTTTAGTTTGATACAGGATCTGTATTTTCAGTACGTTTCTCGCACGCACCTGTCCTCTCACCAACAACCTTGCAAAGTACCTTCCTTACCCTCGCTTGTTTATTTTACTCTTGCCTGTCCCGCCACGTGTTCACTTTCTATGTTTATGTCCGTCTGCCATCTATCGTCCATCTTCCTCCATTTTCCTCCATTTCCCTCCATATCCCTCCGTTTCTCTCCATTTCCCTCCATTTCCCTTCATTCCCCTTTATTTCCCTCCATTTCCCTCCACTTCCCTCCATTTCCCTCCATTTCCCTCCATTTCCCTCCATTTCCCTCATTTCCCTCCATTTCCCTCCATTTCCATCCATTGCCCTCCATTTCCCTCTATTTCTATCCATTTCCCTCCATTTCCCTTCATTGATCTCCATTTCACTCCATTTCCCTCCATTTCCCTCCATTTCGCTCCATTTCGCTCCATTTCGCTCCATTTCGCTCCATTTCGCTCCATTTCCCTCCATTCACATCCATTTCCCTCCATTTCCCTCCATTTCCCTCCATTTCCATCTATTCCCTCCATTTCCCTCTATTCCCTCCATTTCCCTCTATTTCCCCTCCTTTCACCTCAATTTCCTCCATTTCCTTCCATTTCCCTCCATTTCCCTCCATTTCCCTCCATTTCCCTCCATTTCCCTCCATTCACCTCCATTTCCTTCCATTTATCTCCATTTCCCTCCATTTCCCTCCATTTCCCTCCATTTCCCTCCATTTCCCTCCATTTCCCTCCATTTCCCTCCATTTCCCTCCATTTCCCTCTGTTGCCCTCCATTGCCCTCCATTTCCCTCCATTCCACCGTCTTCCAGCCGGAGCCGTCAGGCGTCGCGTAGCGCTGTAACTGGTGTCATGCCGTGTGTCGCGACCCGGGCAGACACGGCACACCCGGGCAGACCCAGGGCAGACCCTGGCAGACCCAGGGCAGTCCCGGGCAGTACCGAGCACACCCCGGCAGACCGGGCAGACCGCTCTGGCTGCGCGGGATCTTCGTTTGTTTGTCCTGTGTGGGTTGTTGTCCTGCCATCCGCCGACACCGGATGTCTGAGGGGGCGTACCGTGCGGTATGAGGGGCGTACCGTGCGGTATGAGGGGCGTACCGTGCGGTTCGGAGAGCGCACTGTGCGGTCTGGTTAGGAATGCTCCGAACACAACTCACGTACTCCAGGTTAGCATAAACCGGATAAAGTGAAATTTTCCCTGACCAAAATTGTCAGAAGATAATTATCTCTCAACCCGGAAATGGCAGTAGGCTGACTGAGTAAAGAAGTCGATGTTCCACCTCCACGTATACCAGTTAACGGAAATCTGCATAGCGTATATTTTTGTAAGCAAAATGTCGATACAATTTGTTCGCCATCGAATATGACCGAGGTATGCGGGTGGGTAACGTACAGAATGTCGGTGTTGGTCTCATGCTTCGCAGCCGACTTATTGAGGGGGGCCATGTCATCAACTGTGACCATGCATTTTTAGCTCAGGGGTCTTTTGACATGTTTAGGTATATCAAATTGGAAGGAATATTTGCTATTTTCATTTGTCATATGGATGCTGATGAGAGCGATGGGGTAACATTTGCCACTCACTTGTCAATGCACCAGAAAAACGGTAAATTTCTACAGACGGGCATCGTAAACGGAAACGTCTCTGAACCCTGAGTCAAGCAACGTATCCTGATCATGTGAGCAGCCCCATGATCATGTGCAACGTATCCTGATCATGTGAGCAGCCCCATGATCATGTGCAACGTATCCTGATCATGTGAGCAGCCCCATGATCATGTGCAACGTATCCTGATCATGTGAGCAGCCCCATGATCATGTGCAACGTATCCTGATCATGTGAGCAGCCCCATGATCATGTGCAACGTATCCTGATCATGTGAGCAGCCCCATGATCATGTGCAACGTATCCTGATCATGTGAGCAGCCCCATGATCATGTGCAACGTATCCTGATCATGTGAGCAGCCCCATGATCATGTGCAACGTATCCTGATCATGTGAGCAGCCCCCCCCCCCCATGCGGCGGCTTTTCCGCTTCCATTGCGCCAGTTTCGTCACGCGACACCAAGCGCGTGTTGGCGTGCGTGCGGTGTGAATCAGTGCGCAGGCACGCGGTGATAGCGACCAGCGAGAGCAGCTGATAAGTGTTGTCACGGATGCGTCACATTGCCCTGCTGGACAGAGCGCAGTTCGAGAACGGCGGGGCGCAGCAGGCAGCGGGGTTACGCAATGGTGGGGGTGCGTGATAGTTAGTTGCCCGAGATGAGGGTGGTTCAATACAATTGTAGAAATGGTTGAATATGTGGCAAAGTTAAAGGGAGGGCGTATGTGTCCACTGACGGCCCCAGACGACCAATAAGGGGGGGGGGGGGGGCAACGGCGGTCCGGTGTCATGGCACAGGGGCGTCGCTGTCGCTCACTCCATGGAAGCTGAGTTTGAGGTGGGGGTTCAAACACCCAAACTTCCCAACGGGCGAGGACAACTCAGAGACCCTGCGGAGCTTGGGTAAAGCGAGTTAAAATCGTACCTGCAGTAGCTGCAGTTGCAGACGCTTCAGTCGCAGGAGGACACGCTGTACTGGGCGAGGATTGGGATCCAGTTGGCACGGGGGACGAGGTTCCAGGCTCCGGGTCCGGCTGTTGACACTGACTGAAGAAGCACAACACGGGTGCATTCGATGAGTGCGCATGAGAGGTAGAGAGGAGAGGCGTTACATGCTAATTTGGACGACCCACAAGTGCGACAGTGGTTACCAGCCGAGGTGCTGTGACACAAATAGCACACTACTAGTGCTAACCCGTCCGCTCCGCTAGACGATTAGCTGGCATCTCCGGGATGGAGATATCTGCACCAATTCAGCACGTTAATTAACTGGACTGGAACTGCATAGGACATAATTACCTATTACCCGTCAAGGGATTACCGCCCCACCAACTCCGGTGCGTCCGCTGCGCCCCCCCCCCCCCCCCCCAGTCGAGGCAAAATTGTGTCACTGGGTGGCCACCTATTTGTCATCGGATGTATATAAAAAGCGACGCCGGTGGAGTAAATGAAGGCAAAAATCTTGAATACACGCAAATTTAATAACGATAGCGATACAATAAATAAATAAAACTCAGATAATAATTTTATGGCAAATTTCGCTTCAGTTTCGGCGTAGAAAAAAATTTATTCTGACTAGTGTCTGGACATTGAACAAGTGCTATTTGGTGGCATTCGGCACAGTGGAAAGATAAGTTTTTTTTTCCTTTGCCAGGGACCGGGGTTCAAATCCTTCGACGGGCCTCTGAAAAGTCGATCCGGCCCCCAATAAATACCCCTCGGAACAGGGTGAAGTTCCAATTATTACCTTGGTTCCAAGAGAATGTTGTGCTTGGCACGGGTGGAGTTTCCTATTCAGATGGTGGGGCCACTGCCCCACCAACTTTGTGTTTTTCCCCACCAACTCTTGTCAGATTTGGAGGTCATCCGGCATTAAAATGGTCATTTTCACCTCAACCAAACAAAACAACCAAGCAAAATGAAATTTTGCCCCACCAACTTTCTCGGAAAAGCTCCACCCATGGACTGCTTGGTCCACAAATGAAACCAAACGAAAGAAGTATTCTCGTATGTCACGACCGGTTGCGGGCCTGAGGTGGCCCTCAGCCGGTTAGAGAGCCTTGGGCCTGAAGAGGCATCTGGCAGGTCTCGATAGGATCTTAAGCTGGTCTGAAAGGGTCCACGGTCAGCCTGGGGGTGCCATCGGTCGGTCTGAGAGGGCAGGCTACCGCCCTAAGAAGGCCCTCGGTCGGTCTGAGAGGGTCTGAAAGGGTATAGAGGGTACCCTCTCAGGCGGGTATGGACCCCTCCAGGCGGCCGGAGGGGTTCATTGGTCGTCTGAGATGCCCCAGGCTGATCCGAGTTGATTTTTGCCAGATCTGAGAGGGCTTTATGCCCATCAGAGCAGCTCGGTCGATCTGAGAGGGCCCTCGGCCAGTCTGAGAAGCCCAGGTCAGATTTGAGAGGGACCCTCTTAAGTCTGAAGAGGGGGCTATTGCACTCTAAGAGGACCCTTGAACAGTCTGACGGGGCCTTAGGCCGGTCTGAGAATACTCTATGCAGGTCTGAGATGGCACATGACAGACCTGAGATGGCCCTCTGCTGGTCTGAGAGGGCACATGACAGACCTGAGATGGCCCTCTGCTTGTCTGATAGGGCACATGACAGACCTGAGATGGCCCTCTGCTGGTCTGAGAGGGCACCGTGCCGGGCCGGAGGTGCCTTGTCAAGCCTGATAGAGACTCTTCCAATCGTTTTTATTCGTTTTTCAGACGGTCCCTCTTCAGTTTTTATGGGAGCAAAGCATAGTGTTTGCCTCTCGAACTTCTTGAGAGGGACAGCTGATCCCCTTGCCCCCCTGTTCTTCCATCACCCCGGGTTCGACCAACGGCATTTAACCGCTTGAGCATAAGAGACAGTGTGTCTCAGACCCAAAGCTACAACTATTTTCCCAGTTCTTGACCCAGTTTCCCGAGCCCGGCAGGGCCTCGAGATTTACACGCCTTGCTATGGGGGTCTAACGAAAACCCCCTCGACAAATGGCGCAGCGCCCCAGCCATTAAAGGTAAAATGTGGCATCTTGTGAACTCTACCCCAGCGCCTTTTATCGTTTCGGGAACTAAGATCGCAGGACAAAAAACAAAACAGAAAAACAATCGATACTCTTGCAAAAGTGTCCCCCATTTAAGAACACCCCAATAGTTTAGCTTTAGGAAGTCACCAAAAGGTTATGCTGGCTATTTGCTAAATAACAGTTTTTGGTTAATAATTATTTACATAATAAAGATGACAATGATTTTAACATCATCGTGTTTGTCTCATCGAGATGCTTTCAGTCACACCAAGCATGACTGGGTTTGGTCAATCAAAACTTTGATTTCAGGTCAAGGTCATGTGATGACCCAGATGGGCCATGTTGCATATTGCGAAACGCGTCTCGGCGAGACAAACAATGGATTTTACGCCACTTAAAACTTGTTTCGAAGGTGGGGTTACCTGCCTCTTGATCTGAAGCCGTGACTTAAATGACGTTTGGTCAACAATTTCAGAGAGGTTGCGCTAAAGATCAGTGATTAGGTGGAAGCAAGAATTGCGGGGCTCCCGCACCACCGTTTTCTTGTCATTTCCGGAAAAACCTTGTTGTGAGGTCTTCAAACATTCCGCCAGCAGGGTGCGGGCTATGTCAGTTCGAGTACCTTAAGTCCTTAAAGATCGGTTTACTTGCACTCAGTTGCATTACTCGTGCTCCCATTACCTCTACGCTGTGTCATGCATACCTTTATAATTAATCATCACCACTTTATCATCACTCATTTGGGTGACGTAACTAGGTATATTCAATGAACTAATTAAATTAATAGCAGTTAAATATTCGTACAAATTAAATGGACTTGTACATAAAAACGCGCGTACGTCTACTTAACGTTTGCCTTGATCACAAATCCTCTACCTCGCGCTTGTTGTATATGAGTGACAATAGCAATACTTAGTTGAAAGATAGAAATACCTACTGAGAAGTAATAACTAAATAATACATAGCATAGATTACCTACTAAGAATAAAGGTCGAATAGCATCAGTCATACATTCAGTAAAAGAAGAAATTCGGGAACGAACAGGACAAATTAGCGCGCCTTCGGCGCCCATTTTAAGGCTTCAAACGTTTCGGTGCCCGTTCTTCTCTTCATATCAAATTAAATGCAACTTTTGCGATTCATCAGACAAGTGTAATGCATGTGCCGTACGCGAAACCCGAAAGTGCAACAAGATTTGGCGGGTGGATGTCCAAAGCCTATCATCGGAAAAATGTGTGGGTGGCTCCCAGTCAAAATATCTTACAGGAGGCCCTGCCCATCTCCCACATATGTGCTATGCATAGCTAGCTGGCATCTCCGGGATGGAGGTATCCGCACCAATTCAGCACGTGAATTAACCCTCGCCCTACGGGGGGGGGCTGACAGCCCCCCCCCCCCTGAGGTTTTCTTGAATAACTTTTTACACATGCGGTGCATATTGCTGACATTTTTGGTAGCTGAATTTACTACCAATATACGTATGCTTTAAAAATTTAATTGAAATTGGTTGAGTAGTTTGGGAGATAATCATGTTTTGATGACGTCATGTTGGTAAAAAAAAGATAAATATTTGTAAAATCGTAGAAAGCAGAGTTTTGAAGCAAACTACAAACGCAATTCACCAAAGATACAAAACGGCATTTTTTTTTTAAATGGCAATCTCGAATTTCCAAGATTTTTGGTTTTTGAACTCTAAAATGAACAAAATCTGTTTTTTTTATTTACCACAAAATCAAAATCTTCAAAGATGTTAGAAAAACCGGAATATATGTGAGAGAACTGAGTATGGGCAATACCCAAACCAAATTTCAAAGCAATGTCTCTTCTTTTGGACTGAGGGATGGCTCCCTAAGTGTAAGAAACTCATGACGTCATTTTTCGAAATAACTTTTTGGACTTTTTTGACAAGATACGAACAAATATTTACCTTTTCTGTATTTCTGAGACAAAACTGGTCAAGGAACATGCATTTTATTTACATTTATCTATTTCTAATTTTGAGGTTATGTGACTGACCAAATCGCTGTTCTGGACGTGGTCGATCCGAGGTCATTCACTTGACCTGGAAGGTCACCCGTTGACCTGAAACCTAAACATCTTATACTGCTAGTTTCCTCTCATGACGGGCCACATGCTGGTTCTTACCGCATTGCTCTTAAGTTGCTTGGTTTGGAAGTTAACAGGGGGGCTGTCAGCCCCAGGGGCGCAGCCAGGGGGGGGGGGGGAGGTGGGCAATTGCCCCCCCCCCCCCCCCCCTAATGGGTCACAGGGGGCCCCGCCGAGATTGGCCCAGATACCATTTGCATTAGCTAAATGGCTTTCAAAAAGTCCCAGAGGAACCCTCAAACCAGGCAAGGGTCACTCTGGTGCATGTCAAGGGCCCTCAGAGACACTGAAGGGCTTTCGAAGCCGGCCCAGGGGGCCTTTTGGGCATGTCCAGGGGCCCATTGAGCCCACCGAGGGGCCCAAAAACCTGTCTAGGGGCGTCTCGAGCATCTCCAGGGGCCCCATTGAGCCCACTTAAGGGCGCAAAAACATGCCCAGGGACTTTTCAAGTATGCCCTGGGGCCCATTGAGCCCACTCATGGGCCCCAAAGTCATGGGCCCACAAAGGCAGGTTTGGGGCCCAAACCTGCCCAGGGGCCTCTAGAGCATGTCCAGGGGCCAATTGAGCCAACCCACGGCCCAACAAACCTGTCCAGTGGCCTCACTAGCATGTCCATGGACCCATTGAGTATGTTCAGGGGCGTCTCGAGCCAGGCCAGGGGCCCATTATAGTCTGTTGTTTTGGGACCTCTTGAACCTGCCCATGGTCCCATTATAGTTTTCCCAGAGGCCCATTGAGTCTGTTCAAGGGCCTCTCGAACCTGCCCAGGGGCCATTAGAGCCTGCCCAGAGGCCTCTCGAGCTTGCCCAGGGGCCCATTGAGTCTGTTCAGGGGCCTCTCGAACCTGCCCAGGGGCCATTAGAGTCTGCTGATGGTCCATTGATCCTGTTCAGGGGCCTCTCGAACCTGCCCAGGGACTATTAGAGTCTGATCAGGGGCCTCTCGGCTTGCCAAGGGGCCATTGAGTCTGTTCAGGGCCCTCTCGAGCTTATCCAGAGGGCCAATAAGTCTGCGAATGGGGCCCTCGAGCCTGCCCAGGGGTTGCTAGCCGTCGCCTGGAGCGCCTGCTAGCCGTGGTCAGCACGGTCATAATGAGCGATAATGTGCTGCACTCTGACCAACCTGGTGCAATGTTTTCTTGGGTTTCAAAATGGTAATTTGATAAGTCTGATGCGTTTTTGAATTTGGGGGGAGGGGTGGTAGTACAGAACAATTTAACCATTTTCCTCTCAGGAGAGTGTGTGCTGCAATATTTGTCAGCCAGGGGCGTCACCGACGGGATGGTCGGGGGGGGGAGGAAGTCTGGGAAAACTCCCTCCACTTTTAGAAGGCGGGGGGGGGGGGACCCCCCACCTTTTGCGGGAACAATTACCAATGTATCGTACAAATTGCCTTTGCAGCAGGGGCGGATACAGGGGGCGCTCCCCTGTATCCGCCCCTGCTGCAGATCAATTTCCGCGCCGAAGTCGCGGAAATAAACATGCTTACGGGGTTTGATATCTGCCATTTGCTGCACTTAGATTAGGAGCCGCCCTCAGGCTAGGTGCCGCCCCTGGCCAGGTGCCGCCTTCAGGTCATGTGCCGCCCTCAGGTCATGTGCTGCCCTCTGGTCATGTGCCGCCCTCAAGCCAGATGCCGCCCCCTGGTCAGGTGCCACCTTCAAGCCAGGTGCCACCTTCAAGCCAGGTGCCGCTCTCAAGCCAGGTGCCGCCCTCAGGCCAGGTCCCGTCCTCAGGTCACATACCGCGTTCTGGCGGGGCACCGCCCTCAGGTCAGATGCCGCTACCTAGCCATGTGCCGCCCTATGGCCAGGTGACGGCGCCCCTCCGGCCAGTGAGGACGCCCCTCCGGCGAGTGACGGTGCTTTTGCGGCCAGTGACGAAACCCCTGTCATAGACGGCGCCCCTCCGGATAATGACGGCGCCCCTCTGGCCAGTGACGTCGCCCCTCAGGCTAGTGACGGCGCCCCTCTGGCTAGTGACGGCGCCCCTCTGACCAGTGACGCCCCCTCTCCGGCCAGTGACGGCGCCCCACCGGCAAATGACGGCGCCCCTCTGGCCAGTGACTGCACCCCTCCAGCCAATGACTGCACCCCTCCAGCCAATGACTGCACCCCTCCAGCCAATGACGGCGCCCCTCCGGCCAGTGACGGCACCCCACCGGCAAATGACGGCGACCCTCCGGCCAGTGACTGCGCCCCTCCAGCCAATGACAGCGCCACGCTGTTCAGTGACGGCGCCCCTCCATCTAATGACGGCGCCCATTTGGCCAGTGACAGCGCCCCTCCGGCTAATGACGGCGCCCCTCTAGCCAGTGACAGCGCCACTTCGGCTAGTGACGGCGCCCATCTGGCCAGTGATGGCACTTCTCCAGCCAGTGACCGCCGGAGGTGCGAGGCTCTCTCAGGTCTCGACAATCGCCCTCTCAGACCAGCCTGGGACCCGCTCAGGCATGGCAAGGGTCCTATCAGGCCTAGAAATCATCTAAGGGCCCCTCATGCCGCACGAGGGCCCCTCAGGTCGACAGGGGGCCCGCTCAAGCCGGCCGAGTTCTCTTTCAGGCCGATCGAGGTCCTCTCAAGCCGACCGAGGGCCGCTCAGGTTGACTGTGGGCCCATCAGGCCGACAAAGATCCCAAATTCGGGGCGCCGGAGGATCCACTCAACCCGACCGTGGGCCCCTCACGCCATCCAAAAGCCCCTCAGACGGAACAGAACAGGAACGAAACAATCAGGACCCTTTGTCAGCCCACAGGCTGACAAAGGGTCTCCTCAGGCTGGCAAAGGGCTCCCTCAGACCTAGAGTCCCTCAGACCGAGTGATGGCCCTGAAGCTGACCCTTTGTGAATTTCTACGCACGCCACTGAGTGTCACTGATGGGAGACAAGAAGAACAATAGTTTTTGTGATGCTATTCCTTCAATTGAGGTATAATGAGTGTATCACTCCGGACGAGGCAGGGGCTGCCCTAAATGACTTTCCCGCTAGAAGAAGTTGTATGCCGAGACGGGGAAGCTCCTGGACTTACGGTGAACGGTCTATCCTCGTGCTGTCAGCTAAAGCTGAGCGCATATTTGTATTTGGTTCAAACCTTACGTTTGAATGCGTTTCGCGCCGACACCATGGTGTCGGCGCCCTTCGCTAAGCAGAGCTGTTTGCATGAACCATATCCGATCGCGCACTATTCGCTGACAGGCGGAATTTAAAGTCGAAGGATTTACGTGTCACAAACTTTCGGCACGGTCCTCCCCGCGCATTGACTTCATCTTGCTCAGGCCGCTGCCACCGACGCAGGCCATCCCAGTCAAGTGTAAATAGGACGAGTTAGCACGAGTCGCGGCGCCAGCCCCATGCATCAACTCGAACATCTCTCCATGCCAACTCTTCTTGGTGCAAGAAGAAGCCAGGCGGGCGCGATTGTCAAATGCGCCCCTGTTCCTCGGAAAAAAAATGCGCCCCTATGTCCTGCCGCCCCCCTTTTTTAAATATGGATCCGCCACCGCTTTGCAGTGCAGTCAAAATTCAGCTATAAAGCTAAAATCCAGCCGTCAAAAACTGGAAAATTTCGCGCCGCTTCGCGGCATGACACAACTTTCGCAATTGCTTATCCAAATTTGGAAAATGGGAAAAGGAATTTCATTAAGTGTCTGGCAGAGACTCTCCTTGGCGGTAATTGCTGGCCCCAGGGCCCATTCCCCTCATAAAATATTAACTTTTATGTTTCAAACAGGCTACATGTTTAGCTAGTTTGCCGAGTTCCGAAAAAGGCGACGCGAACGCAAAGACGAGGAGATCGGGTACAAGGCCTACCGCCTATATTTCTGGGTTTTATCAGGGAAACCGTAAAAATTTGGCGCCGCTTCGCGGCGCTAACTAACAAGTGCATACCTACCTACTATAACATGAAAATCCACATAAGAAAATGCTGCGAAGGCACGTATCAAAATGGGGGTACACGTATCAAAACGGGGGTAAATTTGTTCGTCATTTCAGCCGCCCCCACACTCAAAAGCCGACCCCCACCTGTTGTCGGCTAAGATATGTTTTCTCTCCTGTACGTAACAATACAAATTAGTAATGCGCTCAGTACAATGCCTATTGAAGGTCCTGGTCCAATCCAGCTTATCAAAAGTAGATGATTTTTTTTAAAGGGGCCTCACAAAATAAAGTGGCCGAAATCCGTAGAGTTTTTCATATCCAGGGGTATTTTTTTTTGGGGGGGGGGGCTCTCCCAGGGGCTTGCCCTCCCTTTCCGAAGGTCTGGCTGCGCCCCTGGTCAGCCGCCCCCTTCCGTAGGGCGAGGGTTAAAAAGCTCCCGTAGGGCGAGGGTTAAAAAGCTCCCGTAAGGCGAGGGTTAAAAAGCTCCCGTAAGGCGAGGGTTAAAAAGCTGCCGTAGGGCGAGGGTTAAAAAGCTCCCGTAAGGCGAGGGTTAAAAAGCTCCCGTAAGGCGAGGGTTAAAAAGCTGCCGTAGGGCGAGGGTTAAAAAGCTCCCGTAGGGCGAGGGTTAAAAAGCTCCCGTAGGGCGAGGGTTAAAAAGCTCCCGTAAGGCGAGGGTTAAAAAGCTCCCGTAAGGCGAGGGTTAAAAAGCTGCCGTAGGGCGAGGGTTAACCGTGCGAACGGAGAGCGACATTCCGCGTCCTTCCACGGAAATTTCACGAAACGGTCGTTCAGAGAGGCCGAATTGTTATTACCCCCAAGAAGAAGAAAAAAAATGCAACAGCTTGTTGGACATAAAAACAAACTGAGAAACCAGGTTCATCAGACAATTATACCAACAAGCTGTGGCTTTCCATTTATCAGTTGTGATTTAGCCAACATACATACTGAGCATAAATGTTAACTATATTACATTTATGCCTGTGCATAAATGTAATTATATATAATATAAATGTATTATAATTATATAAATGTATTATAATTATATAAATGTATTATAATTATATAAATGTATTATAATTATATAAATGTATTATAATTATATAAATGTATTATAATTATATAAATGTATTATAATTATATAAATGTATTATAATTATATAAATGTAATTATATAATTATATATAACCTGTGCCAATAATGCAAATACAAGGTCCTGATCGATGTGCGTCAGCACGTGCTGTCGTGCTGTTTGTCCAGCACCAATCACGACCCAGTATTCCGCCTGACTACCAATCACGGCCCAGTATTCCGCCTGACTACCAATCACGACCCAGTATTCTGCCTGACTATCAATCACGGCCCAGTATTCTGCCTGACTACCAATCACGGCCCAGTATTCTGCCTGACTACCAATTACGGTCCAGTATTCTGCCTGACTACCAATCACGGCCCAGTATTCTGCCTACGTCGTATTTATTGGATTGTATTTAACGACTTCGGGCCATCCACACACATTGTGGCTATTCCTAGTAGCCCGGCGTCACGAGACATAAAACAGTAGGTACATGGGGGAAACGGGGAGTGAGTAGGTACAAGGGGGAAACGGGGAGTGGACAATCATACTCTGATACATACCGGATAAAACAATGGTGCACGGCTTACAAAACTATGCATCAACACAATTAAAAAAAAGAGTTTTTACAAACTTCATGAAATTATTTGATTTTTTTTGTATATCAAAATAGCCATATTAAATATAGCTGTGTAATACATAAATTATTCAAAGCTGCTGCGAGGAACATGATTAGCGTTATCAATAACATCGGAATCAGTGACCTTATCCTCGTTGTTTTGTATATTATTTAAGAAGAGAAAACTTTAAAAATGACTTGTTTATTGATGTTTCGGCCGCAGGCCTTTTTCAAAATTACATCTATCGATATACAATGTTCACATACATATATTTAAAGTTTTCTCTTCTTAAATAATATATTAAAAACACGAGGATAAGGTCACTGATTCCGATGTTAGCTGTGTGATATATTGAAAATGTAGATTCGTGTCATTCGTGTCATTCCTGTCATTTGTGCCAAATGTAAGAATGATCCGACATTTTTTAGGCAGACAGTGTAATAAAATTAGAATCAATGGAATCGGATTCGGAATCAAGCTTTTTGGGTGCCCTGGAAGCGGATTCGTAATCGATTCCTCTAATAAAATATCTATTGGAATCGGAAGCGGACTCGATTCCGCCGAAGCAGAATCAAGCACAAGTTTGCTGGAGGGTAACCGAGGTCTGCTTGAGGGGGCCTTTGATCGGCCTGAGAGGGGCCTCGGTCAGCCTGAGAGGGCCCACTACAGATTTGACCCACCCTGGCAAGGTGGTTTCGAGACGCTTCGGCGCTCGCTATTTGCTCCTGGCGGAGATGACCTGCGGCCGGTGGCAGCGGCCGTGTTCAAGGTCAGATGAAGCCAGCGAGCTGAGCGGACCGTTTTCAGTCGTTAGAGGACGTTAAACTTTCGCCTCTAAATTCTACCGCTGACTGACATTACGCGATCGGATGGTGGGGTCAGGGCCCGCCCAACAAGCTTAGCTTAGCGTGGGTCCTGATCTCGGAAATCCATCCAATCAAAACATTTATAACACACAAACAAAAACTTTAAAAACAATGGTCGGTCGTAGGCTCGGCCAAAACAAATTGGTTTGAGGCGCCGTACGCCGCGATGCAAAACTCATGTGACTGTTTATTTTTTAGAACTGATTTAAAACAAACTACTTTGTACCTATTCCTTATATTTTATCTTACAAACAACAAATGCATCATTTTTTTTCCGATTTCAGTCGTTTGGGGAAGCCATGGGGCTGATATCCTTGGACCTGTCTTTATTCGCCCCCCCCCCCCCAATCGTTTTGACAAATCGACACCGGTAGGGTTGTACTTATTATTTGTTACCTCTCTCCTGTTCAACAAGCTTTCGCTGACGTTCCACCCCGCCCCCCCCCCCCTCAACAACTTTTTTGCTAACGCTCAACCCCCCCCCCCCGGTCAACAACTTTTCGCTGATGGCGACCACTCGACTCGACCCCGTCCCCCGTCCCCCCTAATTTCAAAGGCGTGGCGGAGCCCCAGCACAGCAGCTCATCGCAAAACTGCAATTGTAGTTTGAAAAAAGAAGAAATAGAAATGATGGATGGATCCTTTCCCTTAAAACTGTTTTGCAAGCTTTGCTTCTACGTACCGTTTAGCCTGAAAGAAAGATTTAATCGTTTGCTGCTTTTCTTTTACTCTTTTCATGATGCCAGTACCAGCTTGCAAATCAAAAGGACTTCAACTTAATATCTACCGTGCTCAAACCGATGAACGCAAGCACATATGCACATCGACATAGAATCTGATGCACTAAGCTCATGATCGCCTTACAAATTGAAACTTGCGCGTACTTTGGCAAAAAATGCGGCATCGAAATATGGATGCACAACAAACAAAAAAATGGCTGCACTGTCAAACACAAAAAAAAACGGAAAACTTCACAAGTAAATGAATGCAGTGTTATTTTCACTTTGAACTTTTGACAAAATGCCCATTATATTATCATTGCTGCTTCATGACATTGTCAGGGACTGGAGAGAGACAAAATCGTCAACTGCCAAAATGTTCAAATAGGCCCTGGTTGGTACTGGCAAAAGGAAAACGGGGGGGAGACAATATGGCCCACCTTTGGGAGCCAAAGGGGGCCATAGCCCCCGTACTCCCCCTCCCCCCCCCCCCCCCCTTGCGGCCGCCAGTGTATGTGTCATGTGACGTGTATTATGTAAACGGTTTATAAATGACGGTTCCCTATTATCAAATGCACTGGTCTGGAATAACCGAAGGTTGGTTGAACCATTAGGCAACACTATATTCTTTAGAATTGTATTTTCCATTGGGAAATTTAAGGGGAGATATAAAATAGGTATTTTTGCCCTTCGTGCAGGAAATTTTGCGTTCATATTTGTATTTTTAACACATGTAACAAATACCTAGTGGTTAGTTGATTACCAACCCTGTGCAAGTTTTAAGTTTTTACTGGGCATACCGGGCAAAAGCAGCAGCAGCCAATCAAGGGGCGAGTAGCCACTTAGAAGGCGATGATGGCTTGTTTACAGACTGCAATGCTTTCTATGCCTGTTTTGTGCTCGTTCTCCAGAAACATGAAAACATCCGCGATTGTAATGCGGCACAGCATCTCTGAAGAAATTCTGTTCCGGATTACACATTTTCACAGAATCCTAGGATTTTACGCATTTATATAAATATAATACTGCAGGAACCTGACTTAACCATCACCTTGTACCGACAAGATACGATCGTCAGCAGATAAGCTTCAGGCCAGCCCTGTGACCTTTGTTTGACCTCGGGGGCAGCTGTGCGGAGCAAACTCTCCGTCCAGTCAGAACTAATCGACCGAACAAACTGCAATTGACATTTCTTCTGCCTCAGCCACGGCAACCATTCCAATCTTATCGTTTCTTCTTTTTACTGCAATGCGGTTGTTATTGGTGACACTGAAGTGCGGCGCGATTGTATTACTTTTTATTACGAATATTAATTAATGTAAATGGAGGACATGATATATCGATATAATATTAGCGTGAACTATAAGTAAAACTCAACAATGTCTATAGTGCTTTTACTGCTGAAGATAAGTATCGAATGTTTTTGCAAAGGCGCATGACCGGACTCACCTATCATTTGACCGTCCTATTCCGCAAACCAATTGCTCTTCAATTACTTCGGTGGACTAATTACCCCCCCCCCCCATTCACCGCAGAATTAACTCGGGTGTCGGTGACATCTCCTCATTCCGTACCTGTGCTGTGGTCTATGTTTACCGCGTCGCTGCCTGTGTTGTCGTCGTCTGGTGGCGCCGACCGCGACTCGGCCGGCTGCTCGCGGTACTGTTCCTGGGACTGGCCTAATCGAATAGCCTGTGCTTCACGATCGATTGGCGATTGCCCTCGGGACAGACCGATCGGAGCTGGCGGATAGCTGCAGCGGCTACCGACCGGCGGTCCCACAGCTGTCGGCCGGCATAACCAGGCATCTGTCGGCCGGCATAACCAGGCAGCTGTCGGCCGGCCGGCATAACCAGGCAGCTGTCGGCCGGCATAACCAGGCATCTGTCGGCCGGCATAACCAGGCAGCTGTCGGCCGGCATAACCAGGCATCTGTCGGCCGGCCGGCATAACCAGGCAGCTGTCGGCCGGCATAACCAGGCATCTGTCGGCCGGCCGGCATAACCAGGCAGCTGTCGGCCGGCCGGCATAACCAGGCAGCTGTCGGCCGGCCGGCATAACCAGGCAGCTGTCGGCCGGCATAACCAGGCATCTGTCGGCCGGCATAACCAGGCAGCTGTCGGCCGGCATAACCAGGCATCTGTCGGCCGGCCGGCATAACCAGGCATCTGTCGGCCGGCATAACCAGGCAGCTGTCGGCCGGCCGGCATAACCAGGCAGCTGTCGGCCGGCATAACCAGGCATCTGTCGGCCGGCATAACCAGGCAGCTGTCGGCCGGCATAACCAGGCATCTGTCGGCCGGCCGGCATAACCAGGCAGCTGTCGGCCGGCATAACCAGGCATCTGTCGGCCGGCCGGCATAACCAGGCAGCTGTCGGCCGGCCGGCATAACCAGGCAGCTGTCGGCCGGCCGGCATAACCAGGCAGCTGTCGGCCGGCATAACCAGGCAGCTGTCGGCCGGCCGGCATAACCAGGCATCTGTCGGCCGGCCGGCATAACCAGGCAGCTGTCGGCCGGCATAACCAGACAGCTGTCGGCTGGCCGGCATAACCCGGCAGCTGTCGGCCGGCCGGCATAACCAGGCAGCTGTCGGCCGGCCGGCATAACCAGGCAGCTGTCGGCCGGCCGGCATAACCAGGCATCTGTCGGCCGGCATAGCCAGGCAGCTGTCGGCCGGCCGGCATAACCAGGCAGCTGTCGGCCGGCCGGCATAACCCGGCAGCTGTCGGCCGGCCGGCATAACCAAGCAGCTGTCGGCCGGCATAACCAGGCATCTGTCGGCTGGCCGGCATAACCAGGCAGCTGTCGGCCGGCCGGCATAACCAGGCAGCTGTCGGCCGGCCGGCATAACCAGGCATCTGTCGGCCGGCCGGCATAACCAGGCAGCTGTCGGCCGGCATAACCAGACAGCTGTCGGCCGGCCGGCATAACCCGGCAGCTGTCGGCCGGCCGGCATAACCAGGCAGCTGTCGGCCGGCCGGCATAACCAGGCAGCTGTCGGCCGGCCGGCATAACCAGGCATCTGTCGGCCGGCATAGCCAGGCAGCTGTCGGCCGGCCGGCATAACCAGGCAGCTGTCGGCCGGCCGGCATAACCCGGCAGCTGTCGGCCGGCCGGCATAACCAAGCAGCTGTCGGCCGGCATAACCAGGCATCTGTCGGCTGGCCGGCATAACCAGGCAGCTGTCGGCCGGCCGGCATAACCAGGCAGCTGTCGGCCGGCCGGCATAACCAGGCAGCTGTCGGCCGGCCGGCATAACCAGGCAGCTGTCGGCCGGCCGGCATAACCAGGCAGCTGTCGGCCGGCCGGCATAACCAGACAGCTGTCGGCCGGCCGGCATAACCAGGCAGCTGTCGGCCGGCCGGCATAACCAGGCAGCTGTCGGCCGGCCGGCATAACCCGGCAGCTGTCGGCCGGCCGGCATAACCAGACAGCTGTCGGCCGGCCGGCATAACCAGGCAGCTGTCGGCCGGCCGGCATAGCCAGACAGCTTTCGGCCGGCATAACCAGGCATCTGTCGGCCGGTATAACCAAGCAGCTGTCTGCAGGCATAACCAGACAGCTGTCGGGCCGGCATAACCAGGCATCTGTCGGCCGGCATAACCAGGCATCTGTCGGCTGGCCGGCATAACCAGGCAGCTGTCGGCCGGCCGGCATAACCAGGCAGCTGTCGGCCGGCCGGCATAACCAGGCATCTGTCGGCCGGCATAACCAGGCAGCTGTCGGCCGGCATATGCCTCTAATCAGCTGACTCGAAAAGAAACCCCATAATCGACAGCTCTTAATCTAATTTTGACTTGTTGTGAGAAGGGATGCGAAATATTTGGTGTTGGCAATGTTTCCAGGTCTTCGATGAATCGAGTAGTTTCTATGTAAAACTCACTTGCTTATCTGTACAGCAAACGTATTTCATTGAGTTTCCTCATAAATTCTGCTATTTTAGACTACAGGTCTCATGCTTCTACCAAAATGTACGGAAAACATTGTAACACACTTTTTTGTATCTGACCGATACTGTCCTGTTGAATATTATTGATTACGCTCGAGCAAATGAAACTTCACGGCTAAATATGTGAATCGATCGCGGTCTCAGATGACTGAGCGAATGCGTCATTCGACTTTGATAATATTTGGATTAAAAACGAATAATGAAACGTAATGTATATGCTGCAATCTCCTGCATGTCTCCTGCATGCTGCGCTGCGCTGCGCTGCGGTAGGATTCGATCTCTTCTCGCGCATCACGTCGTGGGCTCCCGGACTGGATAGGGGAATTCGGTGCACATTACAGCGCTCCCTCTGTGGCGTCCAATTCACCCAATCACGAGCCTTGGTGTTGACTGGCGAACAGTGCATTACCAATCAGGCCTCGGATGACGTCACATGGCCTGTGCTCCACCAATCAGCTCTCTGGCTTCTGATGACATCAGATTGTGCATCGCCTGATGTCAGCTGCCGGCGAGAAAATAATGAAGGCAAATTTGCTGCACTTTTAGAGAGAACAAATACTTTGATTTATGCTTTAGAAACAACATCCATGGCTAGGGTATGTATTTACGGAATATATCCATGGCTAGGGTATGTATTTACGGAATATATCCATGGCTAGGGTATGTATTTACGGAATATATCATATATCCATGGCTAGGGTATGTATTTACGGAATATATCCATGGCTAGGGTATGTATTTACGGAATATATCCATGGCTAGGGTATGTATTTACGGAATATATCCATGGCTAGGGTATGTATTTACGGAATATATCCATGGCTAGGGTATGTATTTACGGAATATATCCATGGCTAGGGTATGTATTTACGGAATATATCCATGGCTAGGGTATGTATTTACGGAATATATCCATGGCTAGGGTATGTATTTACGGAAAGGTTCTGGACATGTGGTTCTCGAAAACAATTTCTATAAGCATAAAGCAGACACCAACCTGACCAACCTACGGAGAAATATATACAAACAATTACTTATCCACGTCCATCGGCATGTTATAATCAGCTTTCAACGAGAAGACCCTCTGTGTGCAATCTATTTTAGCCACGAGTTGAGGAGTTCCGTGTCCATGAAGACTCTGTGTGCAGTCTATTTTAGCCACGAGTTGAGGAGTTCCGTGTCCATGAAGACCCTCTGTGTGCAGTCTATTTTAGCCACGAGTTGAGGAGTTCCGTGTCCATGAAGACCCTCTGTGTGCAGTCTATTTTAGCCACGAGTTGAGGAGTTCCGTGTCCATGAAGACCCTCTGTGTGCAGTCTATTTTAGCCACCAGTTGAGGAGTTCCGTGTCCATGAAGACCCTCTGTGTGCAGTCTATTTTAGCCACGAGTTGAGGAGTTCCGTGTCCATGAAGACCCTCTGTTTGCAGTCTATTTTAGCCACGAGTTGAGGAGTTCCGTGTCCATGAAGACCCTCTGTTTGCAGTCTATTTTAGCCACGAGTTGAGGAGTTCCGTGTCCATGAAGACCCTCTGTTTGCAGTCTATTTTAGCCACGAGTTGAGGAGTTCCGTGTCCATGAAGACCCTCTGTTTGCAGTCTATTTTAGCCACGAGTTGAGGAGTTCCGTGTCCATGAAGACCCTCTGTGTGCAGTCTATTTTAGCCACGAGTTGAGGAGTTCCGTGTCCATGAAGACCCTCTGTGTGCAGTCTATTTTAGCCACGAGTTGAGGAGTTCCGTGTCCATGAAGACCCTCTGTTTGCAGTCTATTTTAGCCACGAGTTGAGGAGTTCCGTGTCCATGAAGACCCTCTGTTTGCAGTCTATTTTAGCCACGAGTTGAGGAGTTCCGTGTCCATGAAGACCCTCTGTTTGCAGTCTATTTTAGCCACGAGTTGAGGAGTTCCGTGTCCATGAAGACCCCCTGTGTGCAGTCTATTTTAGCCACGAGTTGAGGAGTTCCGTGTCCATGAAGACCCTCTGTTTGCAGTCTATTTTAGCCACGAGTTGAGGAGTTCCGTGTCCATGAAGACCCTCTGTGTGCAGTCTATTTTAGCCACGAGTTGAGGAGTTCCGTGTCCATGACGACCCTCTGTTTGCAGTCTATTTTAGCCACGAGTTGAGGAGTTCCGTGTCCATGAAGACCCTCTGTGTGCAGTCTATTTTAGCCACGAGTTGAGGAGTTCCGTGTCCATGAAGACCCTCTGTTTGCAGTCTATTTTAGCCACGAGTTGAGGAGTTCCGTGTCCATGAAGACCCTCTGTGTGCAGCCTATTTTAGCCACCAGTTGAGGAGTTTCGTTTCCATCAAGACCCTCTGTGTGCAGTCTATTTTAGCCACGAGTTGAGGAGTTCCGTGTCCATGAAGACCCTCTGTTTGCAGTCTATTTTAGCCACGAGTTGAGGAGTTCCGTGTCCATGAAGACCCTCTGTTTGCAGTCTATTTTAGCCACGAGTTGAGGAGTTCCGTGTCCATGAAGACCCTCTGTTTGCAGTCTATTTTAGCCACGAGTTGAGGAGTTCCGTGTCCATGAAGACCCTCTGTTTGCCGTCTATTTTAGCCACGAGTTGAGGAGTTCCGTGTCCATGAAGACCCTCTGTTTGCAGTCTATTTTAGCCACGAGTTGAGGAGTTCCGTGTCCATGAAGACCCTCTGTTTGCAGTCTATTTTAGCCACGAGTTGAGGAGTTCCGTGTCCATGAAGACCCTCTGTTTGCAGTCTATTTTAGCCACGAGTTGAGGAGTTCCGTGTCCATGAAGACCCTCTGTTTGCAGTCTATTTTAGTCACGAGTTGAGGAGTTCCGTGTCCATGAAGACCCTCTGTTTGCAGTCTATTTTAGCCACGAGTTGAGGAGTTCCGTGTCCATGAAGACCCTCTGTTTGCAGTCTATTTTAGCCACGAGTTGAGGAGTTCCGTGTCCATGAAGACCCTCTGTTTGCAGTCTATTTTAGCCACGAGTTGAGGAGTTCCGTGTCCATGAAGACCCTCTGTTTGCAGTCTATTTTAGCCACGAGTTGAGGAGTTCCGTGTCCATGAAGACCCTCTGTGTGCAGTCTATTTTAGCCACGAGTTGAGGAGTTCCGTGTCCATGAAGACCCTCTGTTTGCAGTCTATTTTAGCCACGAGTTGAGGAGTTCCGTGTCCATGAAGACCCTCTGTGTGCAGTCTATTTTAGCCACGAGTTGAGGAGTTCCGTGTCCATGAAGACCCTCTGTGTGCAGTCTATTTTAGCCACGAGTTGAGGAGTTCCGTGTCCATGAAGACCCTCTGTTTGCAGTCTATTTTAGCCACGAGTTGAGGAGTTCCGTGTCCATGAAGACCCTCTGTGTGCAGTCTATTTTAGCCACGAGTTGAGGAGTTCCGTGTCCATGAAGACCCTCTGTTTGCAGTCTATTTTAGCCACGAGTTGAGGAGTTCCGTGTCCATGAAGACCCTCTGTGTGCAGTCTATTTTAGCCACGAGTTGAGGAGTTCCGTGTCCATGAAGACCCTCTATTTGCAGTCTATTTTAGCCACGAGTTGAGGAGTTCCGTGTCCATGAAGACCCTCTGTTTGCAGTCTATTTTAGCCACGAGTTGAGGAGTTCCGTGTCCATGAAGACCCTCTGTTTGCAGTCTATTTTAGCCACGAGTTGAGGAGTTCCGTGTCCATGAAGACCCTCTGTTTGCAGTATATTTTAGCCACGAGTTGAGGAGTTCCGTGTCCATGAAGACCCTCTGTTTGCAGTCTATTTTAGCCACGAGTTGAGGAGTTCCGTGTCCATGAAGACCCTCTGTTTGCAGTCTATTTTACCCACGAGTTGAGGAGTTCCGTGTCCATGAAGACCCTCTGTTTGCAGTCTATTTTAGCCACGAGTTGAGGAGTTCCGTGTCCATGAAGACCCTCTGTTTGCAGTCTATTTTAGCCACGAGTTGAGGAGTTCCGTGTCCATGAAGACCCTCTGTTTGCAGTCTATTTTAGCCACGAGTTGAGGAGTTCCGTGTCCATGAAGACCCTCTGTGTGCAGTCTATTTTAGCCACGAGTTGAGGAGTTCCGTGTCCATGAAGACCCTCTGTTTGCAGTCTATTTTAGCCACGAGTTGAGGAGTTCCGTGTCCATGAAGACCCTCTGTGTGCAGTCTATTTTAGCCACGAGTCGAGGAGTTCCGTGTCCATGAAGACCCTCTGTGTGCAGTCTATTTTAGCCACGAGTTGAGGAGTTCCGTGTCCATGAAGACCCTCTGTTTGCAGTCTATTTTAGCCACGAGTTGAGGAGTTCCGTGTCCATGAAGACCCTCTGTGTGCAGTCTATTTTAGCCACGAGTTGAGGAGTTCCGTGTCCATGAAGACCCTCTGTTTGCAGTCTATTTTAGCCACGAGTTGAGGAGTTCCGTGTCCATGAAGACCCTCTGTGTGCAGTCTATTTTAGCCACGAGTTGAGGAGTTCCGTGTCCATGAAGACCCTCTGTTTGCAGTCTATTTTAGCCACGAGTTGAGGAGTTCCGTGTCCATGAAGACCCTCTGTTTGCAGTCTATTTTAGCCACGAGTTGAGGAGTTCCGTGTCCATGAAGACCCTCTGTTTGCAGTCTATTTTAGCCACGAGTTGAGGAGTTCCGTGTCCATGAAGACCCTCTGTTTGCAGTCTATTTTAGCCACGAGTTGAGGAGTTCCGTGTCCATGACGACCCTCTGTTTGCAGTCTATTTTAGCCACGAGTTGAGGAGTTCCGTGTCCATGAAGACCCTCTGTGTGCAGTCTATTTTAGCCACGAGTTGAGGAGTTCCGTGTCCATGAAGACCCTCTGTGTGCAGTCTATTTTAGCCACGAGTTGAGGAGTTCCGTGTCCATGAAGACCCTCTGTTTGCAGTCTATTTTAGCCACGAGTTGAGGAGTTCCGTGTCCATGAAGACCCTCTGTGTGCAGTCTATTTTAGCCACGAGTTGAGGAGTTCCGTGTCCATGAAGACCCTCTGTTTGCAGTCTATTTTAGCCACGAGTTGAGGAGTTCCGTGTCCATGAAGACCCTCTGTGTGCAGTCTATTTTAGCGACGAGTTGAGAAGTTCCGTGTCCATGAAGACCCTCTATTTGCAGTCTATTTTAGCCACGAGTTGAGGAGTTCCGTGTCCATGAAGACCCTCTGTTTGCAGTCTATTTTAGCCACGAGTTGAGGAGTTCCGTGTCCATGAAGACCCTCTGTTTGCAGTCTATTTTAGCCACGAGTTGAGGAGTTCCGTGTCCATGAAGACCCTCTGTTTGCAGTCTATTTTAGCCACGAGTTGAGGAGTTCCGTGTCCATGAAGACCCTCTGTTTGCAGTCTATTTTAGCCACGAGTTGAGGAGTTCCGTGTCCATGAAGACCCTCTGTTTGCAGTCTATTTTAGCCACGAGTTGAGGAGTTCCGTGTCCATGAAGACCCTCTGTTTGCAGTCTATTTTAGCCACGAGTTGAGGAGTTCCGTGTCCATGAAGACCCTCTGTTTGCAGTCTATTTTAGCCACGAGTTGAGGAGTTCCGTGTCCATGAAGACCCTCTGTTTGCAGTCTATTTTAGCCACGAGTTGAGGAGTTCCGTGTCCATGAAGACCCTCTGTGTGCAGTCTATTTTAGCCACGAGTTGAGGAGTTCCGTGTCCATGAAGAAAGACCCTCTGTTTGCAGTCTATTTTAGCCACGAGTTGAGGAGTTCCGTGTCCATGAAGACCCTCTGTGTGCAGTCTATTTTAGCCACGAGTTGAGGAGTTCCGTGTCCATGAAGACCCTCTGTGTGCAGTCTATTTTAGCCACGAGTTGAGGAGTTCCGTGTCCATGAAGACCCTCTGTTTGCAGTCTATTTTAGCCACGAGTTGAGGAGTTCCGTGTCCATGAAGACCCTCTGTGTGCAGTCTATTTTAGCCACGAGTTGAGGAGTTCCGTGTCCATGAAGACCCTCTGTTTGTAGTCTATTTTAGCCACGAGTTGAGGAGTTCCGTGTCCATGAAGACCCTCTGTGTGCAGTCTATTTTAGCCACGAGTTGAGGAGTTCCGTGTCCATGAAGACCCTCTGTTTGCAGTCTATTTTAGCCACGAGTTGAGGAGTTCCGTGTCCATGAAGACCCTCTGTGTGCAGTATATTTTAGCCACGAGTTGAGGAGTTCCGTGTCCATGAAGACCCTCTGTTTGCAGTCTATTTTAGCCACGAGTTGAGGAGTTCCGTGTCTATGACGACCCTCTGTTTGCAGTCTATTTTAGCCACGAGTTGAGGAGTTCCGTGTCCATGAAGACCCTCTGTGTGCAGTCTATTTTAGCCACGAGTTGAGGAGTTCCGTGTCCATGAAGACCCTCTGTGTGCAGTATATTTTAGCCACGAGTTGAGGAGTTCCGTGTCCATGAAGACCCTCTGTTTGCAGTCTATTTTAGCCACGAGTTGAGGAGTTCCGTGTCCATGAAGACCCTCTGTTTGCAGTCTATTTTAGCCACGAGTTGAGGAGTTCCGTGTCCATGAAGACCCTCTGTGTGCAGTATATTTTAGCCACGAGTTGAGGAGTTCCGTGTCCATGAAGACCCTCTGTGTGCAGTCTATTTTAGCCACGAGTTGAGGAGTTCCGTGTCCATGAAGACCCTCTGTTTGCAGTCTATTTTAGCCACGAGTTGAGGAGTTCCGTGTCCATGAAGACCCTCTGTGTGCAGTCTATTTTAGCCACGAGTTGAGGAGTTCCGTGTCCATGAAGACCCTCTGTTTGCAGTCTATTTTAGCCACGAGTTGAGGAGTTCCGTGTCCATGAAGACCCTCTGTTTGCAGTCTATTTTAGCCACGAGTTGAGGAGTTCCGTGTCCATGAAGACCCTCTGTTTGCAGTCTATTTTAGCCACGAGTTGAGGAGTTCCGTGTCCATGAAGACCCTCTGTTTGCAGTCTATTTTAGCCACGAGTTGAGGAGTTCCGTGTCCATGAAGACCCTCTGTTTACAGTCTATTTTAGCCACGAGTTGAGGAGTTCCGTGTCCATGAAGACCCTCTGTGTGCAGTCTATTTTAGCCACAAGTTGAGGAGTTCCGTGTCCATGAAGACCCTCTGTTTGCAGTCTATTTTAGCCACGAGTTGAGGAGTTCCGTGGCCATGAAGACCCTCTGTGTGCAGTCTATTTTAGCCACGAGTTGAGGAGTTCTGTGTCCATGAAGACCCTCTGTGTGCAGTCTATTTTAGCCACGAGTTGAGGAGTTCCGTGTCCATGAAGACCCTCTGTGTGCAGTCTATTTTAGCTACGAGTTGAGGAGTTCCGTGTCCATGAAGACCCTCTGTTTGCAGTCTATTTTAGCCACGAGTTGAGGAGTTCCGTGTCCATGAAGACCCTCTGTTTGCAGTCTATTTTAGCCACGAGTTGAGGAGTTCCGTGTCCATGAAGACCCTCCGTTTGCAGTCTATTTTAGCCACGAGTTGAGGAGTTCCGTGTCCATGAAGACCCTCTGTGTGCAGTCTATTTTAGCCACGAGTTGAGGAGTTCCGTGTCCATGAAGACCCTCTGTTTGCAGTCTATTTTAGCCACGAGTTGAGGAGTTCCGTGTCCATGAAGACCCTCTGTTTGCAGTCTATTTTAGCCACGAGTTGAGGAGTTCCGTGTCCATGAAGACCCTCTGTTTGCAGTCTATTTTAGCCACGAGTTGAGGAGTTCCGTGTCCATGAAGACCCTCTGTTTGCAGTCTATTTTAGCCACGAGTTGAGGAGTTCCGTGTCCATGAAGACCCTCTGTTTGCAGTCTATTTTAGCCACGAGTTGAGGAGTTCCGTGTCCATGAAGACCCTCTGTGTGCAGTCTATTTTAGCCACGAGTTGAGGAGTTCCGTGTCCATGAAGACCCTCTGTTTGCAGTCTATTTTAGCCACGAGTTGAGGAGTTCCGTGTCCATGAAGACCCTCTGTTTGCAGTCTATTTTAGCCACGAGTTGAGGAGTTCCGTGTCCATGAAGACCCTCTGTTTGCAGTCTATTTTAGCCACGAGTTGAGGAGTTCCGTGTCCATGAAGACCCTCTGTTTGCAGTCTATTTTAGCCACGAGTTGAGGAGTTCCGTGTCCATGAAGACCCTCTGTTTGCAGTCTATTTTAGCCACGAGTTGAGGAGTTCCGTGTCCATGACGACCCTCTGTTTGCAGTCTATTTTAGCCACGAGTTGAGGAGTTCCGTGTCCATGAAGACCCTCTGTTTGCAGTCTATTTTAGCCACGAGTTGAGGAGTTCCGTGTCCATGAAGACCCTCTGTTTGCAGTCTATTTTAGCCACGAGTTGAGGAGTTCCGTGTCCATGAAGACCCTCTGTTTGCAGTCTATTTTAGCCACGAGTTGAGGAGTTCCGTGTCCATGAAGACCCTCTGTGTGCAGTCTATTTTAGCCACGAGTTGAGGAGTTCCGTGTCCATGAAGACCCTCTGTTTGCAGTCTATTTTAGTCACGAGTTGAGGAGTTCCGTGTCCATGAAGACCCTCTGTGTGCAGTCTATTTTAGCCACGAGTTGAGGAGTTCCGTGTCCATGAAGACCCTCTGTGTGCAGTCTATTTTAGCCACGAGTTGAGGAGTTCCGTGTCCATGAAGACCCTCTGTTTGCAGTCTATTTTAGCCACGAGTTGAGGAGTTCCGTGTCCATGAAGACCCTCTGTGTGCAGTCTATTTTAGCCACGAGTTGAGGAGTTCCGTGTCCATGAAGACCCTCTGTTTGCAGTCTATTTTAGCCACGAGTTGAGGAGTTCCGTGTCCATGAAGACCCTCTGTGTGCAGTCTATTTTAGCCACGAGTTGAGGAGTTCCGTGTCCATGAAGACCCTCTGTGTGCAGTCTATTTTAGCCACGAGTTGAGGAGTTCCGTGTCCATGAAGACCCTCTGTTTGCAGTCTATTTTAGCCACGAGTTGAGGAGTTCCGTGTCCATGAAGACCCTCTGTGTGCAGTCTATTTTAGCCACGAGTTGAGGAGTTCCGTGTCCATGAAGACCCTCTGTTTGCAGTCTATTTTAGCCACGAGTTGAGGAGTTCCGTGTCCATGAAGACCCTCTGTGTGCAGTCTATTTTAGCCACGAGTTGAGGAGTTCCGTGTCCATGAAGACCCTCTGTTTGCAGTCTATTTTAGCCACGAGTTGAGGAGTTCCGTGTCCATGAAGACCCTCTGTGTGCAGTATATTTTAGCCACGAGTTGAGGAGTTCCGTGTCCATGAAGACCCTCTGTTTGCAGTCTATTTTAGCCACGAGTTGAGGAGTTCCGTGTCCATGAAGACCCTCTGTTTGCAGTCTATTTTAGCCACGAGTTGAGGAGTTCCGTGTCCATGAAGACCCTCTGTTTGCAGTCTATTTTAGCCACGAGTTGAGGAGTTCCGTGTCCATGAAGACCCTCTGTTTGCAGTCTATTTTAGCCACGAGTTGAGGAGTTCCGTGTCCATGAAGACCCTCTGTGTGCAGTATATTTTAGCCACGAGTTGAGGAGTTCCGTGTCCATGAAGACCCTCTGTTTGCAGTCTATTTTAGCCACGAGTTGAGGAGTTCCGTGTCCATGAAGACCCTCTGTTTGCAGTCTATTTTAGCCACGAGTTGAGGAGTTCCGTGTCCATGAAGACCCTCTGTTTGCAGTCTATTTTAGCCACGAGTTGAGGAGTTCCGTGTCCATGAAGACCCTCTGTGTGCAGTCTATTTTAGCCACGAGTTGAGGAGTTCCGTGTCCATGAAGACCCTCTGTGTGCAGTCTATTTTAGCCACGAGTTGAGGAGTTCCGTGTCCATGAAGACCCTCTGTGTGCAGTCTATTTTAGCCACGAGTTGAGGAGTTCCGTGTCCATGAAGACCCTCTGTTTGCAGTCTATTTTAGCCACGAGTTGAGGAGTTCCGTGTCCATGAAGACCCTCTGTGTGCAGTCTATTTTAGCCACGAGTTGAGGAGTTCCGTGTCCATGAAGACCCTCTGTTTGCAGTCTATTTTAGCCACGAGTTGAGGAGTTCCGTGTCCATGAAGACCCTCTGTGTGCAGTCTATTTTAGCCACAAGTTGAGGAGTTCCGTGTCCATGAAGACCCTCTGTTTGCAGTCTATTTTAGCCACGAGTTGAGGAGTTCCGTGTCCATGAAGACCCTCTGTTTGCAGTCTATTTTAGCCACGAGTTGAGGAGTTCCGTGTCCATGAAGACCCTCTGTGTGCAGTCTATTTTAGCCACGAGTTGAGGAGTTCCGTGTCCATGAAGACCCTCTGTTTGCAGTCTATTTTAGCCACGAGTTGAGGAGTTCCGTGGCCATGAAGACCCTCTGTGTGCAGTCTATTTTAGCCACGAGTTGAGGAGTTCTGTGTCCATGAAGACCCTCTGTGTGCAGTCTATTTTAGCCACGAGTTGAGGAGTTCCGTGTCCATGAAGACCCTCTGTGTGCAGTCTATTTTAGCCACGAGTTGAGGAGTTCCGTGTCCATGAAGACCCTCTGTTTGCAGTCTATTTTAGCCACGAGTTGAGGAGTTCCGTGTCCATGAAGACCCTCTGTTTGCAGTCTATTTTAGCCACGAGTTGAGGAGTTCCGTGTCCATGAAGACCCTCTGTTTGCAGTCTATTTTAGCCACGAGTTGAGGAGTTCCGTGCCCATGACGACCCTCTGTTTGCAGTCTATTTTAGCCACGAGTTGAGGAGTTCCGTGTCCATGAAGACCCTCTGTGTGCAGTCTATTTTAGCCACGAGTTGAGGAGTTCCGTGTCCATGAAGACCCTCTGTGTGCAGTATATTTTAGCCACGAGTTGAGGAGTTCCGTGTCCATGAAGACCCTCTGTTTGCAGTCTATTTTAGCCACGAGTTGAGGAGTTCCGTGTCCATGAAGACCCTCTGTTTGCAGTCTATTTTAGCCACGAGTTGAGGAGTTCCGTGTCCATGAAGACCCTCTGTTTGCAGTCTATTTAACCCACGAGTTGAGGAGTTCCGTGTCCATGAAGACCCTCTGTGTGCAGTCTATTTTAGCCACGAGTTGAGGAGTTCCGTGTCCATGAAGACCCTCTGTGTGCAGTCTATTTTAGCCACGAGTTGAGGAGTTCCGTGTCCATGAAGACCCTCTGTTTGCAGTCTATTTTAGCCACGAGTTGAGGAGTTCCGTGTCCATGACGACCCTCTGTGTGCAGTCTATTTTAGCCACGAGTTGAGGAGTTCCGTGTCCATGAAGACCCTCTGTGTGCAGTCTATTTTAGCCACGAGTTGAGGAGTTCCGTGTCCATGAAGACCCTCTGTTTGCAGTCTATTTTAGCCACGAGTTGAGGAGTTCCGTGTCCATGAAGACCCTCTGTGTGCAGTCTATTTTAGCCACGAGTTGAGGAGTTCCGTGTCCATGAAGACCCTCTGTGTGCAGTCTATTTTAGCCACGAGTTGAGGAGTTCCGTGTCCATGAAGACCCTCTTTGTGCAGTCTATTTTAGCCACGAGTTGAGGAGTTCCGTGTCCATGAAGACCCTCTGTGTGCAGTCTATTTTAGCCACGAGTTGAGGAGTTCCGTGTCCATGAAGACCCTCTGTTTGCAGTCTATTTTAGCCACGAGTTGAGGAGTTCCGTGTCCATGAAGACCCTCTGTGTGCAGTCTATTTTAGCCACGAGTTGAGGAGTTCCGTGTCCATGAAGACCCTCTGTTTGCAGTCTATTTTAGCCACGAGTTGAGGAGTTCCGTGTCCATGAAGACCCTCTGTTTGCAGTCTATCTTAGCCACGAGTTGAGGAGTTCCGTGTCCATGAAGACCCTCTGTTTGCAGTCTAATTTAGCCACGAGTTGAGGAGTTCCGTGTCCATGAAGACCCTCTGTGTGCAGTCTATTTTAGCCACGAGTTGAGGAGTTCCGTGTCCATGAAGACCCTCTGTGTGCAGTATATTTTAGCCACGAGTTGAGGAGTTCCGTGTCCATGAAGACCCTCTCTTTGCAGTCTATTTTAGCCACGAGTTGAGGAGTTCCGTGTCCATGAAGACCCTCTGTTTGCAGTCTATTTTAGCCACGAGTTGAGGAGTTCCGTGTCCATGAAGACCCTCTGTTTGCAGTCTATTTTAGCCACGAGTTGAGGAGTTCCGTGTCCATGAAGACCCTCTGTGTGCAGTCTATTTTAGCCACGAGTTGAGGAGTTCCGTGTCCATGAAGACCCTCTGTGTGCAGTCTATTTTAGCCACGAGTTGAGGAGTTCCGTGTCCATGAAGACCCTCTGTTTGCAGTCTATTTTAGCCACGAGTTGAGGAGTTCCGTGTCCATGAAGACCCTCTGTGTGCAGTCTATTTTAGCCACGAGTTGAGGAGTTCCGTGTCCATGAAGACCCTCTGTGTGCAGTCTATTTTAGCCACGAGTTGAGGAGTTCCGTGTCCATGAAGACCCTCTGTTTGCAGTCTATTTTAGCCACGAGTTGAGGAGTTCCGTGTCCATGAAGACCCTCTGTGTGCAGTCTATTTTAGCCACGAGTTGAGGAGTTCCGTGTCCATGAAGACCCTCTGTTTGCAGTCTATTTTAGCCACGAGTTGAGGAGTTCCGTGTCCATGAAGACCCTCTGTGTGCAGTCTATTTTAGCCACGAGTTGAGGAGTTCCGTGTCCATGAAGACCCTCTGTTTGCAGTCTATTTTAGCCACGAGTTGAGGAGTTCCGTGTCCATGAAGACCCTCTGTTTGCAGTTTATTTTAGCCACGAGTTGAGGAGTTCCGTGTCCATGAAGACCCTCTGTTTGCAGTCTATTTTAGCCACGAGTTGAGGAGTTCCGTGTCCATGAAGACCCTCTGTTTGCAGTCTATTTTAGCCACGAGTTGAGGAGTTCCGTGTCCATGAAGACCCTCTGTGTGCAGTCTATTTTAGCCACGAGTTGAGGAGTTCCGTGTCCATGAAGACCCTCTGTTTGCAGTCTATTTTAGCCACGAGTTGAGGAGTTCCGTGTCCTTGAAGACCCTCTGTTTGCAGTCTATTTTAGCCACGAGTTGAGGAGTTCCGTGTCCATGAAGACCCTCTGTTTGCAGTCTATTTTAGCCACGAGTTGAGGAGTTCCGTGTCCATGAAGACGTTCTGTTTGCAGTCTATTTTAGCCACGAGTTGAGGAGTTCCGTGTCCATGAAGACCCTCTGTTTGCAGTCTATTTTAGCCACGAGTTGAGGAGTTCCGTGTCCATGAAGACCCTCTGTTTGCAGTCTAATTTAGCCACGAGTTGAGGAGTTCCGTGTCCATGAAGACCCTCTGTGTGCAGTCTATTTTAGCCACGAGTTGAGGAGTTCCGTGTCCATGAAGACCCTCTGTGTGCAGTCTATTTTAGCCACGAGTTGAGGAGTTCCGTGTCCATGAAGACCCTCTCTTTGCAGTCTATTTTAGCCACGAGTTGAGGAGTTCCGTGTCCATGAAGACCCTCTGTTTGCAGTCTATTTTAGCCACGAGTTGAGGAGTTCCGTGTCCATGAAGACCCTCTGTTTGCAGTCTATTTTAGCCACGAGTTGAGGAGTTCCGTGTCCATGAAGACCCTCTGTGTGCAGTCTATTTTAGCCACGAGTTGAGGAGTTCCGTGTCCATGAAGACCCTCTGTGTGCAGTCTATTTTAGCCACGAGTTGAGGAGTTCCGTGTCCATGAAGACCCTCTGTGTGCAGTCTATTTTAGCCACGAGTTGAGGAGTTCCGTGTCCATGAAGACCCTCTGTGTGCAGTCTATTTTAGCCACGAGTTGAGGAGTTCCGTGTCCATGAAGACCCTCTGTGTGCAGTCTATTTTAGCCACGAGTTGAGGAGTTCCGTGTCCATGAAGACCCTCTGTTTGCAGTCTATTTTAGCCACGAGTTGAGGAGTTCCGTGTCCATGAAGACCCTCTGTGTGCAGTCTATTTTAGCCACGAGTTGAGGAGTTCCGTGTCCATGCACACAGCTAGTTTCGGTGAATATTCGGGGAATATTCGGTGAATATTCCGGTGAATATTTCACTTGGCTGGGTACGACCGGCTGTGGCCGTGTCTGGGGACGACTGGCGGCGGCCAGGCTCAAACCGGAAATTAGCGAACAATTGATGTGTGGGCGCCGCAGGACGACACGGAGCTTCCAGCCATGGTCCGTGATGCATGACGAAGGCAGGCTTGGCTTTGGCGCCGAGTGCGGCGGGTAGCGCTGATGTGAGTTGGCGGATGGTTGACAGGTCGGGTGTGAGTTGGCGGATGGTTGACAGGTCGGGTGTGAGTTGACATATGGTTGACAGGTCGGGTGTGAGTTGGCGGATGGTTGACAGGTCGGATGTGAGTTGGCGGATGGTTGACAGGTCGGATGTGAGTTGGCGGATGGTTGACAGGTCGGGTGTGAGTTGACA
This sequence comes from Chirona hameri, assembly GCA_036785665.1. NCBI lineage: Eukaryota > Metazoa > Arthropoda > Thecostraca > Balanomorpha > Balanidae > Chirona > Chirona hameri. Next base: position 29,662 of record JAXIVJ010005103.1, on the reverse strand, counting down.
TATGGTTGACAGGTCGGGTGTGAGTTGGTGGATGGTTGACAGGTCGGATGTGAGTTGGCGGATGGTTGACAGGTCGGGTGTGAGTTGGCGGATGGTTAACAGGTCGGGTGTGAGGAGGCGGATGGGTGACAAGTCGAGCAGGAACAGTCATCGACCTCAAGGGATGTAATGGTAGACTTGAAAGCGGATGAAGTGTTCGCTTAGTACGAACTTTCTAGAACGCACACTGGACCCAACAGACGGCGGGCCCACGATTCCACTGCTATTTACCTTCATTGCTAATGCCTGAAAAGTGGAAAGATTGCATGCCCACGACCTGTTGGTTTTCCGGTTCGTTTTTCTCGACTGATGGTTTAAACTTAATTTGTATAATTCGTGCAGTATGTAAAATATAGCTTTGTTAAAACTTGCAATATCATCACTGATGATAATATCCAATATCAATGGTTAGCTATAGACGACGATAGCTTTATCAGCATGTCACCAAACCGTTAGACATTGTTCAACCACATGTCGCCTGGCTTTTGACGCGGTACCCAGTGGACTAGAACACCGTCTCGCCTCACTGCGCGCCGATGTTTGGAACACGGATCGTTCCGACAAAGAATGGCTATTTTCTCCTACAATCAAAGATATCCGCTTCGTTTTGGTTGTTAGATTTGGCGCTCTGTGGTGAAGACGTCTGCGGTTTCCGAAGAGAGGAATTTCCGGAATGTCATCTTCGCGCCAGACTCGCGTGCGGCGTGATTGTGCACTTTTAGCGCAGAAGGTGTCTGACGATCATCGAACACTATGGTAGTATTAGAGACGCAGTATTAGAGACGCAGTATTAGAGACGCAACTTTTCTTCAAATATTATATACCCGCACCAGACCACATCCCAAAGTTCCTTTTCCAACTCGTGAACCTTGAAAGAAGAAGAAAAAAAACAGAATATTGAAATCGCCCTCAGCCCTGCCATCGACCCTGGTCTGCCTCGGCCCTGACATGTGTCATTGTGCCATGACCTGCCCCCCCCCCCCCCGCCCTGGGCCCTGACCTGGGCCCTGCCCTGGGCCCTGCCCTGGGCCCAGCCATGGGTCCTGCCCTGGGCCCTGTCCTCTGCCCTGCCATGTGCCCTGCCATGTGCCCTGCCATGTGCCCTTCCCTGGGCCCTGCCCTGGGCCCTGTCCTGGGCCCTGTCCTGGGCCCTGTCCTGGGTCCTGTCCTGGGCCCTGCCCTGGGCCCTGTCCTGTGTCCTGCCCTGTTCCCTGCCCTGTGCCCTGCCCTGTGCCCTGCCCTGTGACCTGCCCTGTGCCCTGCCCTGTGCCCTGCCCTGTGCCCTGTCCTGTGCCCTGCCCTGTGCCCTGCCCTGTGCCCTGCCCTGTGCCCTGTCCTCTGCCCTGCCCTGTGTCCTGTGTCCTGTCATGTGTCCTGCCCTGAGCCCGGTATACAAAATGTGCTTATTATATCACTTGACCATGCGAGGCATTGTTAATTTTCACGTTGCGCTTCTGAAGATGCGCCTATCCCCTCAGCGCTGAGAGTTTCGCGTTAAAGGGCGTCAGTTCGGCCTGTCCCCTCTCTCCATACCCGCCCCTGGCTGTCACCCACCCCTCCCTCCTGACCACCCACGACCCATGTCAACGGATCGTCTGTCTCGACCGACGATGACCGCACTCGCCACCGCCCTGCGGCGCGGCCACCACCTGGCGGCGGCGACGCGAACTAACCCGCCGCGTAGCTGGTCATTGAACGGGACCACCGCGCTGTTGTGCCGGTCACGTGACAGGCGGACGGCACGGCTCTGACCGCTGCGGAGTCACGTCGCGGTGCTCGTCTCACGGCAGTGCTACCGGCGTGACGGCCGCTGACGAGCGCGTGTGTCCCGCAGATGAGGAGCCGTGTCTACCCAGCTCCGGCGGCGCCCATGGGTCTGCAGATGCACAGCGGCGGAGGCGGGGCCGGCTACGCGCCGCCCCGGTTCCTGGAGGGTCAGCCGGCCAGTCAGCTGTCGCTGCAAATGCGGTACCCGGCCCAGCCTGGGTACCAGCCATCGCCGTACCGTCACCAGGCGCCGCCCAATCTGCCGGTGAGTACCGAGTTACTGGCCTGCCCTGGGACCCCTCGGTATGTACCTGCGGTAGTCGGGTAGCCGCAGTACTCGGTACCGCAGTACTGAGTACCCGTCCTGATGCTGCCCCTGGGACTCTGATACTTCAGGTACCGATTCACTACCCTGCCCTGCTCATAACCCCGCGGTACCCCGGGACTCCTGGTACCCCGGGTCTCCTGGTACCCGTGGTACCCGTGGTACCCGTGGGTGAGGTACCGAGAGAAGCGGACATTTGCCGGTCGTGTACAGGATATGTATCCATTCCGCACCTGATCTGTACCAGGTCCGTACCTGATCTGTACCATATCCGTACCTGACTTGTACCAGGTCCGTACCTGACTTGTACCAGGTCAGTACCTGACTTGTACCAGGTCCGTACCTGACTTGTACCAGGTCCGTACCTGACTTGTACCAGGTCCGTATCTGACTTGTACCAGGTCCGTATCTGACTTGTGCCAGGTCCGTACCTGACTTGTACCAGGTCCGTATCTGACTTTTACCAGGTCCGTACCTGACTTGTACCAGGTCCGTATCTGACTTGTACCTGACTTGTACCAGGTCCGTATCTGACATGTTCCGGGCCGTACTCGATCTGTGCCTGGCCCGTAGCGGGTGTATACCGGCCTTTACCGGCCTGTACCATCCCGTACCGCCTAGAACTGTATCTGTACCTGTTATGTTACGGGTGTGTTCGGGGACCTTCGCTGTTCCGTCCTGGACTTTCGCTGGCTCATTATATCCTGGTAGAAGCTGAACTATAACCGTCCCAGCACTTTTGTCCTGACCTGTCACATGCAGCTGAAGATTGCCCTACATCGCGTGTCATTTGCCGTCCATTTTGTAGGGTATATTGCGGTGTATATTGGTAGGTAGACTCTGTTGATTGACGTGATCCCTGTGGCTGTTGATTGACGTGATCCCTGTGGCTGTTGATTGACGTGATCCCTGTGGCTGTTGATTGACGTGATCCCTGTGGCTGTTGATTGACGTGATCCCTGTGGCTGTTGATTGACGTGATCCCTGTGGCTGTTGATTGACGTGATCCCTGTGGCTGTTGATTGACGTGATCCCTGTGGCTGTTGATTGACGTGATCCCTGTGGCTGTTGATTGACGTGATCCCTGTGGCTGTTGATTGACGTGATCCTGTGGCTGTTGATTGACGTGATCCCTGTGGCTTTTGATTGACGTGATCCCTGTGGCTGTTGATTGACGTGATCCCTGTGGCTTTTGATTGACGTGATCCCTGTGGCGGTTGATTGACGTGATCCCTGTGGCTGTTGATTGACGTGATCCCTGTGGCGTATCAGTATTCACCTATTCAGATTATGAGTGCCATATAACTATATTGTTGCGGCGCCCTTACGCCCCAATCATCGTCACCATCATCAGTATTCAGATTAAAATCCGATCGAAGCTTTCGAAGGACGTGATTTGATCCTACGTCAGGTCTGCCTTCAGATCAGTGGCCATATGAGGATGAACCCCAACAATTTGTGCAATTATCCATGTACAAACTAATCGGCTCAATAAGGAATCCCCCCATTGCCATTATTCACATTCAGCGAACTGCACATCATCCTGTCTGTCCTGTCGGAATAACGTGGCATTCGTCTGTCCATCCTCCTGACCTTGGGAAAGGAAGGGAAACATCAGCTGATCTCGACAGGACGTGACCGGCCTCAGAGTCACAACCACACTTCCTGGGGACGCTCAAGTGGGCCGAGCAGAGCTCAGGGGCCATCCCTGGTCTCAGGGACCATCACTGGTCCCAGGGAGGGACCACCACCAATCTCAGGGACCATCGCCACCCATCACTAGGAATCGTCCTGACAGGTCGTCGCTCTCTTTCCTTTTCAGCCGTCCCCCTCCCCCCCCCCCCCCCCCCACACACACACACATATCGTCCGCAGTTATTATCGACCATTGCTACCCGCGACCGTGACACCGCTACCATTGACCCTCAACACCGACAACACTGACCCCGCCCACCGGATGACCTATCACTATGGAGCCGCCACTCTCCCACACAATCGCAGTGAATGCTGTATCGCCTAGTATGCATTCTGGCATTGCCGCCGCAACTGGCAACACTCGCAGGCATTGCCGCAACTGGCAACATTCGCAGGCTGTGTGTGACCTTGGCATTCAGTCGATATGTGGCGAGTGGAGCGACTGTGACCGAGTGTCGCCAGCTGTCCACACAGCCGTTCTCCAGGTCGTAGGATATGTCGATTGTTCTCCTCGCTCTCACTGTGTGCCAGGGCAGTATGACAGTTGTCTGTCTGTATTCACGCGTCATTCACTGTGTGCCAGGGCAATATGACAGTTGTCTGTCTGTATTCTATTCACGCGTCTTTGCTGTGGAAATGGTCATCGCATGACAAGGAATCGTTAAGGGGAAGTATATTTTGTGTTCTGCAATATCTTATGCACATGTATTGTATCAAAATGATCGCGTTTCAATTTACAAGTGAAAGAACAACTTTTTATATTTCGATCATTACAATTTGGGAAATGTAAATATATGTACTTATATATGGTGACGAACGGTATGATCCTTCTCTATATCAGGCGTGGCATATCTGGCGCTTTTCTTTTATTTGAAAGCACTGTTACAAATTACAATTTTCTTGAAACAAATCGTCGACACTAAATAGGTCGCCGTTGGGTGCATTACTCGACTTCCGATTTCATTGCCACTTTTTCGATTGTTTGTTGATTGTTTTGAAAAAGTGGTTCTTTTTATTGATAAGCATTGTAAAGTATTTGTAAGCATTGATTATCATTGTATTATATACAGCCGGAGACAAAACTATACAAAACTCCTAGTGTTGAATATGAATCAGGGCCTATTTTAAGGGAAACCCACTGGGGGGGGGGGGGGGGGTCGTAAGATCCAAACCTATCACACAAAGGCAAAAAGACGTAAGCATTACTCTGATAGAAAATGCCAGTTAACCGTTTGTTTTGCCTAACAACTCACGCAATACCATAGGGGTAAACATTGTATTTTGTATTGCTACAACGTACTTATTTCTGTATTGTACCCTTTCCATAACTAAGTCCAATTCCAATGTCCAAGGTCATGTTGTTTATGCTGCAATACTGTTTCAAATGTCATTCTTTGATTGAATAGAAACTAGAGCTTCAATAATCAACGGCGGGTCCAGGGAACCAATCGAGCCAGAGTCCCCAAAACGACTGGAAGGGGCTAAAATGTATATTTCCTAATTAAAAAACAACTATTTTTTTTTACAAAACCCACGCTTATATTTTAAAATTACACGAAATAAATGTTACGTATTATACATTCGCATTGAGTTTAGGCGATTTGGAAGGATACATACATTTGATTTGCCAAAATATGATGATGATTTGTGCGTTCCGACAACGAAGGTCACATGGCGCCCAGGAGATAGATTCATTAGTTAATTTTGCAAGGCAGACTTAATTTTGATAACTGCAACCTGAAAGGATAAACTGCATCATGATGGGGTGCCTTGGGCAATGGCTCAACATACCCCACAACAGCAACATAACATACCCCCGACACAAATGTCATCTTACCCCACCCGTGACCGTATTTTGATAATCGCGCACGTGACGAAAACCAGGCAGATTTTTGCAGATACCAACTCCCCTACCTGTATGCCATATATGGCTACAATACCGCGAAACAAGACCAGCTTTGCGCATTTATTAACACAGAACTAGCACGCATTTATGGATTTTCTTAAACTGTATTACTAAGCATAAACACACTGTTTGGTCAGCAGCTCACTACCATATGTTTCGATGGCAGCAGCGATCGAAATGAAAGACTGTATTGCTTTTTTGAGGCTGTATTGCTGTCGACTGACAGGAACGAATAACGATTGACATAGAAGCGGAGAAATCGGCGTAGACCATCTTTCCCCACAGGCTTGTCTCACTTCCACCTTCCCTCAGGAATCAGGGGTGTATGATCCTATTCAGTGCTTCAGCCCCCCCCCCCTCCCCCCCCAACTTTGCTTCAGCCCCCAACTTGGACGAGGAAGTTGGTCAAATCCGGGGGAAAATCTGTATTTTGTGGATTTTGATGATACTTTAAGCGATTTATTCCCATCGCAGAAAAGTGTATGTGTGTGTGGGGGGGGGGGGCCCACACACATACACTTTTCTGGAGAAGTTACACCCCTGCCTTCCCTAAATAAGAAATTTTACTGCACACAAATGGGAACCGCCCAAATATTGATGGGGTCACTATATGCATAAACATGGTGGTTGGCCTAGTATTGAATGTTTTTTAATACAATTGACAACGTGTCTTCTTACAGATATGATCCCATGGGGTGAATTGGCCATTAGACCGAAAGCGATCGAGGTAGCTTGGGCTATGGCCCAATTCGCTCCGGAGTAGAGCCCTTCATGGAATGGGAATCCCCATGGAACCCATGGAACGGGATGGAAATGGGTGGGAATGGGGCCATTTTTGGAAATGTAACGGGTTGGAACGGGTTTGGGACAGACCATATGATTTTTTAGCACCACAAAAAGTGAAATATGCTGAAACGGGTGGGAATGGGAGCTCCATTAATTATGCATTCGGATTGGAACGGGTTTGGGTCTGGCTGAATAGGCTGGAACGGGATGGGGGCTGACAAATTGGCCCATGAAGGGCTCTACTCCGGAGTCCTCTGGTCCAACCAACCCCGAGGGCTGGTCTCTATTTTAATATCGAGTCAAAACATTCATAGTTAAACCTTGCTGAGAAAGAAAAGCACCTAATCCGCGCCGTATCGGTGCTCGGCACCACCTTCGCCGTGCCGGGGGGGGGGGGGGGGGTGGTAGACGCCCCCTCGAACTCGGCTCCTATGGGATGCACACAAAACAAAACAAAAATATTATTCGAAAGCTCGTCAAAAATCATTTTGAAACTATTTCTCGTCATTTTTGGCTCAGGTCAATTTTGAGGTCACCAGAGGTTTTGAGGTGAAAGGTCCGATTTTCCAGTTTCAGGACTTCGCTCAAGAAACCCCCAAATATCTCGGGAACTATGCTAGCTAGGAACAAACGAAAAAGCAATCGAAAGCTCTTGAGACATGCAATAACAAAGATAGTTGTATTCGCAATTAATGACATAATACAAATGTCATCAGATTTTTGCTCAAGTCAATAATTTAGGCTCCAGAGGTCATCAAAAGCAAAAAAACTATTTAATAGCTATTTTTTATAATATAACTATTTTGGGCAAAACGGTTTTGCACAAATAACCTTATACCTAATAACGATAAGGCATTTTTGACGTCATCGTGCCTGTCTCGTCAAGGCGCTTTGAATCATATTCATTTTGACCAGGTCAACTTATAAATTTGACCTCAGGTCAAGGTCAAGTGGTAACCCAAGTAGGTTATGTTGTATATTGGGCGATGTGTCTTGACGAGACAAATACAATGGTGCTGGTTTCGCTGCTCTATCTTGCTTCTGTCGAGAGTTATTGACACACATGCGTTGGTGACCTCGGATGACTTCGGCTGACTCTGTAGGGGTCACTGAACAAAAATGGCACCTAGATCATCAGGAATGGCCTATGATAACATGATCCAGAAGGAATTAGACTGATATCATGCGTATCCGCGGAGTAGAAAACATTTGAATATTTCCCCATTGACTTATAATGGGAGGTCACGAAATTGACCCGACCTTAGGTCACCGATATAAAATAGCCGAGATAAACGAATTGTAGGTACCTATGACCTTATGATATCCTGTAAGTTTGAAACCGATTGGCCAAAAACTGTTGCTTTGGTACGACCGCAAACTTTTTGGAGGTGGGGTCACATGACCAGGCCTGGTGACCTGACCTGAGATGACCCGTGGTCAATCATTTTGCACAATGTGTGTAATTGATGCCCGAACAGCTGTGCCAAAAACGGCGGCGCGCAGCACCGCCGTTTTTTCGCTATCTTCGAAAAATCTTAGGTGTGCGTCTAAATGCCCTCCCCCAACGCGTCCCCCTTTAGTGGCGACGTTCCTGGTCCAACAACCCCCGATTTCCCCTACTCTGCCGTTAATGAGCAATTGTTCAAAGGATATTGCAATTCATGATATTTCGGAAATAATTGAATGGTACTTATTTTGGCTGGGAAATACTAAGACTTAGGAATATCATGGAATTTATCATTGGATTTTTATACATTATCACCAGGTAAGTATATTTTATTTTAATTTAACATCTATCAAGCGAAAAATTACATGGAATTGCTGAAATCAGGGTGGGCAAAATTTATTCACTGGGTGGGGGGCTCACTGGGGGGGGGGGGCATTTGCCCCCAGTTAACATGCTAAAATAGGCATTGATATGAATGAATCATTGACAGTTTTCACAAATTGAGGGTCGCAACCAGGCCGTCGTTGGGTTGGGTGCATAAGTTAACTGCTAATTTGGATGCCTTTTATCAAATGTTTGTTGATTGTTAAGGTATGGCACATAATCATAATAGACAGAGTGCAAAACATATTTCCAAACCATTTTGTAAAAAATCAATACCGGATTTTGGTGGGGACCGAAATTCGTTACCAAGTACTTGAGAGTACCAGTCGTTAAAAGCGTAGAACGCTTATCAATAATAGAGTTAATAAAAACCACAGCCTCATACTATGCAATATATTAATACAAAAATGAGATAAAAGAGACTCTCTGTCTCTGTCTCTGTCTCTTTTATCTCATTTTTGTATTAATATATTGCATAGTATGAGGCTGTGGTTTTTATTAACTCTATTATACATTATGAGCCTCAAAAAAGCGCTATCCCACATTATTAAACGCTTATCAACTTTAACTAGAAATATCTTTCGGTGGGAATGTTAATATGCAAAATGTGATCAATTTACAATATATTTTGGGCTCGTCTGTCGATTTGAAGTAATAACTCCATTTTTGTGGGAAAAGGTGAATATCTCCCTTCATATATGAATGCCGGGTGAAAACCTTCTAGTTGGAAGCTTCTTTTCCATGCTATCGATGAAGAGGAATTCCCTTCTCGTCTGGGAAGGTTCCGCTCGTTACAAGTTCTGATAACCATTCAATGCGCATATGATTGAGGAATGAGGCCTCATCTACGTCTCCGGTGCCCCGGGTGTCGTATGGTGTCGTATGGTGTCGTATGGTGTCGTATGGTGTCGTATGGTGTCGTATGGTGTCATGGTGTCGTATGGTACCCTGGTGGACCCCAGACTGCTGGCCTGGCACGGTTGACCCTGACGCCACTGCGCGGCGGTGTTCCGCGCAGGCTGGATGGGACGCCACATACCTAGTTAGTCGCGTCGTAGTTCTCAGTTAGCCTGTCTGCTGTCTCCGACCTGTTCCCCGGCCGATCCCCAACCTCCTGAGAATTATAACGTCATAGATATTAGAAAGGAGAACTCCTGAGAACTTCATAGCCATAGTTGTGTAGTGTATGCCGTTATCTGTACCAGAGCGACCCCCCTCTGTACTCTGTACTATCTATTGTATTGTATTGTATAACGTCATCTTGATGGCAGGTAGACTACAGTAGTAAAGCACAGGAAGCAACCTAAGCACGCCAGATGACGGTAGCGTACGAGCTCGCCGCCTGCCGACCGAGCTCTGTCGGCCTGTTCGTTTTTGTGACCGATATGCCGGGCTGGGAGACAGAGATGATGACCAACTGTGTGAAATCCGCGCCGGCTTGTTGTGGTTTCCGGTCTGGCCAAGCGGCGCGTGGCACACGGCCCGACAGCCAGGAGGGATCAGTGCCTCCTTTGCACGAGGAACGTGAGAGAAGTCAACAGCAAATTGTGCACATTAAAAGTTGGTCATTGCAGCCTCATTGAAATTATGAATGCAACTTGCGCCGTTATTGTATGCGATTGATTGAGTAATGAGTATCTCAAAACCGAGCGGTTCGGTTTCGTTCGGATTGGTTCGGATCGGTTTCGTTCGGATCGGTTCGGATAGGCAGGGCTGGGAGACACGAGATGATGACGAATTGTGGGAAATCCTCGCCGGCTTGTGGTTTCCGGTCTGGTTCCTGCCCAGGAGACTTTGAATCCATGGGTTCCATGTTCGAATCTGGTTACTGCAGGGATATTTTGACCAAAAAGTGAGGGGGCCATGGCCTCCTGGCCTCCTGTTCCTACGCCTATGGGCTACTGGCAGTGTTCCAGTGCCGCCAGCGAGAGAGGCCCGACGGTCTGTGGCCCAAAAATGCCTTGTCGAAAAACACCATCTCATTCCGGGCCATTCCTGGCCATCCCTCTCCACCTCAAACCCGAACCTGTCTCCAGGGGTGGTAAAAGTGCTTTGAGTGGCCCCGACCAAAAGTGGCACATACAAAAATGACCCCAGCATAGCTGGGGTCATTTTTTTTTACTTCACATGAATACCCTAACACCTGGCTGCATGCTCTCACCATCCCTCTATTTTAACCAGCGCCGTGACGGGGTGTGGGGGGTGTAGACACCCCCTCAGGTTTTTCGCGGATAGCGGAAAAACGGCAATGCGCAGCGCTGTCATTTTTGGCACAGCTGTTTGGGCATCAATTGTCCACATTATGTAAGAACAAATATTCGGGGCATCCTAGGTCGGGTCACCAGACCAGGTCACGTGACCCCACCTCCCAAAAAACTTGTGATCGTACCATAGTCACAGTTTTGGGATGATCGGTTTTGCACTTACAGGATTTCATAAGGTCACATATATCTACAATTCGTTTATCTTGGATTTTTAATATCAGCGACCTAAGGTCGGTTTAATTTCGTAACCTCCCCTTTATAAGTCTAAGGGTAACTATTCAAATGCTTCCCATTCTAAGGGGCCGCAAGATAGCAGTTTAATTCCTTCTGGATCATGTTATTATAGGAAATTATTGATGACCTAGGTGCCATTTTTGTTCAGTGACCCCTCCAGGGTCAGCCGATCATCCGAGGTCACCAACAGTTATATGTCAAAAACTAGACATAATGACTATATATAAATGAAACCGACACCAATGTGTTTATCTCGTCGCGGCACATCTTCCCATATGCAACATGACCTACTTGGGTCACCACCACTTGACCTTGACCTGAGGTCACATTTGTAATTTGACCTGACCTGGTCAACACCAATATGAGTCGAAGCGTCTTGATGAGATGAGCACGATGACGTTAAAATTATTACCTTGTCGGTATTAGGTAAAAAGCTATTCGTGATACAAAATTAATAGCCTTTTTGACATTTGACAAGCTCTGGAGCCTTAACTATTGACCTGAGCGCAAATTTGAGGAGAGTAGCGATTGCATTTTTCAATATATTTCCATTGCTTTTTTCCGTTTGTTCTTAGCTATCATAGTTCCTGCGATATCTGGGGGTTTCTGGAGCGAAGTTCTAAAACTTGAAAATCTGACCTTTGATGACCTCTGGTGACCTCAATATTGACTTGAGAAAACATATCTGAAAAACCTTCGAATGTGCTTTTCAAGAGCTTGTGAATGTTTTTTCTCTGCGTCTTTTAGTTAAACATTTTAGTAAACCTTAGCCCTTTTAGTTTTCGAGTTAGAGGGTTAGAGGGAGTAGAGGGTCCCAAGACAATCAATCCATTGTCCTGACGATGGATCTCCATTGAAAATGCACTAGTACCCCGGCCCCGCCCCCGGGAATCTATTGTCCTGATTTCCCGCACCGTGCCGGGGAGGGGCGTTTAGACGCCCCCTAAGATTTTTCGAGGAGCGCCTCCGTTTTTCCGCTAACCTCGAAAAACCTGAGGGGGTGTCTAACCCCCCCCCCCCCCCCCGGCACGGCGCTGGTTAAAGGGATATTGCCACTTCCGGAGGATTTCTAAAAAGCAACTTAAATGAATGGTGGGGATCAACAATCATTTATGCTCAAGCTCAAACTTGCTCCTGCAGCACCTAAAGCAGTGTATCGGCAAAGCATTTTGTATTTATTTCTGACTCCAAAACGTTAGTCCCATCTGTGATCAGTACTAGATTCATGATGACCGCTCTCATCCAGTTTGGCTGTGGTATTGGCGCCCGCTCGAAGCCGAAGCGTACGAATTCGCCGAGACTTGACCTTGAGAAGTCTATCTGTGTTATAAGGTATAGGTCACAACTCCTACGGTCCCAAAGTCGAACCATAGCAATTATTGCTGTTTTATTATGAAAGAGGCTAAGGTTGTTGAAAATATAATTAACTGCATACGCTTTTTAATTTTAAAGTGCACTGACGGAATGGTGATGTTGAGTTTGCAACATTCAAAAGAAAATAACAGTCCGCAAAGAAGTGATTCTGAATAGTGATGTGGCTACTCCAATTTTACGAATGCTTGGCAAGCATGAGTGGTCCAAATGTATTTTTTGATCTAATGGGAGGAGTTTTGGGAACCAAATTTTACAGGTGAAATCGGACACGCTTCATCGACCGTTACACACCAAAAACTCTATATTGGCCTGCGAGGTGGCAATGTCCCTTTAAGTGAATAATACATCTGAAGTGGTTTTGACGATCAGTATTTCTAAAGACATGATCGCTTAGTAAATTTTCGCAGGAATGACATAGTAATGATTTTTGCTGGCATTTTGATCCCCGAGTACTTCATGAGAAAGATAATTTTGTCCCCGACCTTATCCATAAGGACAACAAACTTTACCACCCCTGCTCGTCTCGAGCGTCGCTCCACCTCGAACCCAACCTCACACCCGAACCTGTCTCGAGCGTCGAGCCGTTCAAGGCTTGCGGACATGTCGCGTTCCTCAGTTTCCATTTGCGGTCAGCGTTTTCCCGATCCCGAGGCGAACGATCGACAAACGATGTTCTGAGTAATGATCGCCGTGCACGGTAATCACCAGCGAAGTGGCTGTGACGGACGCTGGTCACCAGCTGCACCAGCTGCACCAGCTGCACCAGCTGCACCGTGGCTGTGACGGACGCTGGTCACCAGCTGCACCAGCTGCACCAGCTGCACCAGCTGCACCAGCTGCACCAGCTGCACCGTGGCTGTGACGGACGCTGGTCACCAGCTGCACCAGCTGCACCAGCTGCACCGTGGCTGTGACGGACGTTGGTCACCAGCTGTACCAGCTGGTCACCAGCTGCACCAGCTGCACCAGCTGCACCAGCTGCACCAGCTGTTCCCGCCGTCAGAGAATACCGGGCCGTTTCCGACGAACGGAACGGGCCTGTTAGGTGACGGATTGTGGCTAATCTATGGCAGACTGTCTACATATGAGATATGATGAATCTGATCTGATTGGACCACAGACCACAACGCACAACACATTGGACCTTTTGATTTTTTGTTGGATGTTTTTTTTGCGTAACATGGGTCAGTGAATTGTTGTGAGCTAAGGAAATTGCGGAAATGCGAGAGGACATCAATTGAATGCGCTTCACAATGGTAGTTGATTTCAGATCCTGAGTTCTGCTGATCGTGGCAGCTTTTTAACAACTATACAAAATGTAATTTACCTATGAAATCATGTTTTACAACCTCTGCGATTCTGCATGTGTGCTTGTTCTGTGGTCTCCGTTGCTTACGATGCTTGTCTGGTTTCCCCGGGACCTCCCCTTTAGAATTGCAGAATCGGATCTGTCCGGGGTCTCCACTAACGTCAGACCACCGTCATACCACCGTCATACCACCGTCATACCACCGTCATACCACCGTCAAACCACCGTCAAACCACCGTCAGACCACCGTCATACCACCGCCGGGGGCGACTCAGCGGCCGACGGCATCTCCGCTGTACCCGATGACGTACAAGTGAGCATTAGCGGGGCTTCGTCCGTGCGTCACGCCGCCCCTCCCCCCCCCCTAGAACCCCCGTTACCTGTCCGCAGATGTGGCCCGCCTATTAGCCTTTCATTACCCCCGTACACCCCTCCCCTCGCGCCCCACGTACGAGAGCGTGCGCCTCTTTCTGCCACGTGCCCGGCGCCTGCCGGCTGGCGGCGGGCGGCGGGCGGCTGGGGGTGACTGCCGCAAGGGCTTCGGTGCCGGGATCGAGCATAGGTGCGACTTCATCGACACAGCTTAGCGATGCGCACGACCTATGGCGAAACGGTGATGGAGGTTTGGTCACCAGGACTGCCCTGTTCGGTCACGCTCCCTTCCGGCAGGGCGGAAGGGAGCCCCTTCGTGGCTGCAGTACATTTCCGCAGTATCCATTAGTGGATAACTAAGAAGGGCCAATTGTGGTCATTCCACCCAAAGGGACTAAAATTGGTGAAAATGAATGCACTTTTTGATGTCGGAACCAAGCCAAAAAGTTTTCCCTATGCGATTGTCTTTGTCCATGAATATTTAATTTGTCCATTGAAGTCACTTGTCCATTTAAATCAGTTATAAATGGACAAACAACCGAAACCCAAAGATTTTTTAAACCGATAAAAAACTTCTTCAGCATGTGAGCGCGATCTAATCTATAATTCGTGTTTTGACAGTTCTGTAGCTAACAACGTTTGTGTGAATGCTTAGGTGCTCCCTCGCTCCCATGAATCAAGAGTGCGACTCGTTCACTGGTTCAGAGCCGGCCGAACCGGCGGTCGTCTGTGAGACTGAGCAGGTGATATCGGGCGTCGACATCGGGGCTGGGCGCCGTCTACAAGAGTGCGACTGGTTCACTGGTTCAGAGCCGGCCGAACCGGCGGTCGTCTGTGAGACTGAGCAGGTGATATCGGGCGTCGACATCGGGGCTGGGCGCCGTCTACAAGAGTGCGACTGGTTCACTGGTTCAGAGCCGGCCGAACCGGTGGTGGTCTGTGAGACTGAGCAGGTGATATCGGGCGTCGACATCGGGGCTGGGCGCCGTCTACAAGAGTGCAACTCGTTCACTGGTTCAGAGCCGGCCGAACCGGCGGTCGTCTGTGAGACTGAGCAGGTGATATCGGGCGTCGACATCGGGGCTGGGCGCCGTCGTCACGATAAGGCCGATTCTATTTCACTCTGGGGAGCCAATTGATGATCGGAAGGCATCGCTTTACACGACAGCGCCCGCCGGCGACCGCCGTGGCTTGTACACAAACAGCTACAAGCTTGAAGCTCGGAGGAATAGACGAAGCCTTCCGTTTGTATGCATGTTCCCTGCATGGTCTCTGCCCCCTTTATTTGTTATATTTAATGTATTTTGTTATCTTCAATGTGACTACCGAAAACCTAAAACGCGACATTGCAAGCAATCGAATCAAATGTTCTACAACTGTCTGCACCATCCCTCGATCTATGAACGAGCGATCCATCTTCAGCTGGACTCTGTGTGGGCGATCCACCTTCAGCTGGACTCTGTGTGAGCGATCCATCTTCAGCTGGACTCTGTGTGAGCGATCCATCTTCAGCTGGACTCTCTGTGTGAGCGATCCATCTTCAGCTGGACTCTGTGTGAGCGCTCCATCTTCAGCTGGACTCTGTGTGGGTGGTACGTCCAGCTGGACTCTGTGTGGGTGGTACGTCTTCAGCTGGACTCTGTGTGGGTGGTACGTCTTCAGCTGGACTCTGTGTGAGCGATCCATCTTCAGCTGGACTCTGTGTGAGCGATCCATCTTCAGCTGGACTCTGTGTGAGCGCTCCATCTTCAGCTGGACTATGTGTGGGTGGTACGTCTTCAGCTGGACTCTGTGTGGGCGATCCATCTTCAGCTGGACTCTGTGTGGGTGGTACGTCGGTGATGGACACTTCCCCGGTCTCTGATCTTCTGCACAGTGGATGACAAACCCCGCTGAGGTTACCGATACGGACCTATCTCTGACACGTCATCTCTCGCTGTGCTGGAGGTGCACTGGACGTGCTTGAGGTGCACTGGGCGTGGGCGGGTCTGGAGACCGACTGACCCAGCTGTGCTGGAGGTGCACTGGGCGTGGGCGGGTCTGGAGACCGACTGACCCAGCTGTGCTGGAGGTGCACTGGACGTGGGCGGGTCTGGAGACCGACTGACCCAGCTGTGCTGGAGGTGCACTGGGCGTGGGCGGGTCTGGAGACCGACTGACCCAGCTGTGATGGAGGTGCACTGGGCGTGGGCGGGTCTGGAGACCGACTGACCCAGCTGTGCTGGAGGTGCACTGGACGTGGGCGGGTCTGGAGACCGACTGACCCAGCTGTGCTGGAGGTGCACTGGACGTGGGCGAGTCTGGAGACCGACTGACCCAGCTGTGCTGGAGGTGCACTGGACGTGGGCGGGTCTGGAGACCGACTGACCCAGCTGTGCTGGAGGTGCACTGGACGTGGGCGGGTCTGGAGACCGACTGACCCAGCTGTGCTGGAGGTGCACTGGGCGTGGGCGGGTCTGGAGACCGACTGACCCAGCTGTGCTGGAGGTGCACTGGACGTGGGCGGGTCTGGAGACCGACTGACCCAGCTGTGCTGGAGGTGCACTGGGCGTGGGCGGGTCTGGAGACCGACTGACCCAGCTGTGATGGAGGTGCACTGGGCGTGGGCGGGTCTGGAGACCGACTGACCCAGCTGTGCTGGAGGTGCACTGGGCGTGGGCGGGTCTGGAGACCGACTGACCCAGCTGTGCTGGAGGTGCACTGGACGTGGGCGGGTCTGGAGACCGACTGACCCAGCTGTGCTGGAGGTGCACTGGGCGTGGGCGGGTCTGGAGACCGACTGACCCAGCTGTGATGGAGGTGCACTGGGCGTGGGCGGGTCTGGAGACCGACTGACCCAGCTGTGCTGGAGGTGCACTGGACGTGGGCGGGTCTGGAGACCGACTGACCCAGCTGTGCTGGAGGTGCACTGGACGTGGGCGGGTCTGGAGACCGACTGACCCAGCCCATGTTATGTTGAGCCCAGCCCAGCCCAGGCAATGTTAAGCAATGCCGTATAGTCGGCTTCGCATGGGAAGAGGTGGGCTTAATCGGTTTTCTCGTCTCGGGGGGGTAAAATGTAACGTCTGCTGTCAAGTGAGCGTCTTGTGCGCAGGGGTTCGGCTATTTGGAGTTGTTACGAACGTGCGTGACATCATTACGTGCTTCCAATGCGGCGCGATATATGACAGTTTCGTCGCCAAGGCGAAGTGGATAATGTTTTGCCTGATGTGCGTTAGGCACGTTTCACTGGTGGATTCATGGTAATCACGAAATCTCGTTAAAATTCTCCCTATGTCGCCAGTTTAAAAACAAACGCATACGTTGTTTGAATATTGAGCATCTATATGACTATTTGATAAGCGTCTCTGTCTGTCCTGTCTGTCCTGTCTGTCCTGTCTGTCCTGTCTGTTCTGTATGTTCTGTATGTTCTGTCTTTCCTGTCTGTCTTATCTGTCCTATCTGTCCGGTCTGTCCGGTCTGTCCGGTCTGTCCGGTCTGTCCGGTCTGTCCGGTCTGTCCGGTCTGTCCGGTCTGTCCGGTCTGTCCGGTCTGTCCGGTCTGTCCGGTCTGTCCGGTCTGTCCGGTCTGTCCGGTCTGTCCGGTCTGTCCGGTCTGTCCGGTCTGTCCGGTCTGTCCGGTCTGTCCGGTCTGTCCGGTCTGTCCGGTCTGTCCGGTCTGTCCGGTCTGTCCGGTCTGTCCGGTCTGTCCGGTCTGTCCGGTCTGTCCGGTCTGTCCGGTCTGTCCGGTCTGTCATCTATGTCCTCTATGTCCTCTATGTCCTCTATGTCCTCTATGTCCTCTATGTCCTCTGTCCTCTATGTCCTCTATGTCCTCTATGTCCTCTATGTCCTCTATGTCCTCTGTCCTCTATGTCCTCTATGTCCTCTATGTCCTCTATGTCCTCTATGTCCTCTATGTCCTCTATGTCCTCTATGTCCTCTATGTCCTCTATGTCCTCTATGTCCTCTATGTCCTCTATGTCCTCTATGTCCTCTATGTCCTCTATGTCCTATATGTCCTCTCTGTCCTGTCTGTCCTGTCTGTCCTGTCTGTCCTGTCTGTCCTGTCTGTCCTGTCTGTCCTGTCTGTGCTGTATGTTCTGTATGTTCTGTCTTTCCTGTCTGTCTTATCTGTCCTATCTGTCCGGTCTGTCCGGTCTGTCCGGTCTGTCCGGTCTGTCCGGTCTGTCCGGTCTGTCCGGTCTGTCCGGTCTGTCCGGTCTGTCCGGTCTGTCCGGTCTGTCCGGTCTGTCCGGTCTGTCCGGTCTGTCCGGTCTGTCCGGTCTGTCCGGTCTGTCCGGTCTGTCCGGTCTGTCCGGTCTGTCCGGTCTGTCCGGTCTGTCCGGTCTGTCCGGTCTGTCCGGTCTGTCCGGTCTGTCCGGTCTGTCCGGTCTGTCCGGTCTGTCCGGTCTGTCCGGTCTGTCCGGTCTGTCCGGTCTGTCCGGTCTGTCCGGTCTGTCCGGTCTGTCCGGTCTGTCCTCTATGTCCTCTATGTCCTCTATGTCCTCTATGTCCTCTATGTCCTCTATGTCCTCTATGTCCTCTATGTCCTCTATGTCCTCTATGTCCTCTATGTCCTCTATGTCCTCTATGTCCTCTATGTCCTCTATGTCCTCTATGTCCTCTATGTCCTCTATGTCCTCTATGTCCTCTATGTCCTCTATGTCCTCTATGTCCTCTATGTCCTCTATGTCCTCTATGTCCTCTATGTCCTCTATGTCCTCTATGTCCTCTATGTCCTCTATGTCCTCTATGTCCTCTATGTCCTCTATGTCCTCTATGTCCTCTCTGTCCTCTCTGTCCTCTCTGTCCTCTCTGTCCTCTCTGTCCTCTCTGTCCTCTCTGTCCTCTCTGTCCTCTCTGTCCTCTCTGTCCTCTCTGTCCTCTCTGTCCTCTCTGTCCTGTCTGTCCTGTCTGTCCTGTCTGTCCTGTCTGTCCTGTCTGTCCTGTCTGTCCTGTCTGTCCTGTCTGTCCTGTCTGTCCTGTCTGTCCTGTCTGTCCTGTCTGTCCTGTCTGTCCTGTCTGTCCTGTCTGTCCTGTCTGTCCTGTCTGTCCTGTCTGTCCTGTCTGTCCTGTCTGTCCTGTCTGTCCTGTCTGTCCTGTCTGTCCTGTCTGTCCTGTCTGTCCTGTCTGTCCTGTCTGTCCTGTCTGTCCTGTCTGTCCTGTCTGTCCTGTCTGTCCTGTCTGTCCTGTCTGTCCTGTCTGTCCTGTCTGTCCTGTCTGTCCTGTCTGTCCTGTCTGTCCTGTCTGTCCTGTCTGTCCTGTCTGTCCTGTCTGTCCTGTCTGTCCTGTCTGTCCTGTCTGTCCTGTCTGTCCTGTCTGTCCTGTCTGTCCTGTCTGTCCTGTCTGTCCTGTCTGTCCTGTCTGTCCTGTCTGTCCTGTCTGTCCTGTCTGTCCTGTCTGTCCTGTCTGTCCTGTCTGTCCTCTCTGTCCTCTATGTCCTCTATGTCCTCTATGTCCTCTCTGTCCTGTCTGTCCTGTCTGTCCTGTCTGTCCTGTCTGTCCTGTCTGTCCTGTCTGTCCTGTCTGTCCTGTCTGTCCTGTCTGTCCTGTCTGTCCTGTCTGTCCTGTCTGTCCTGTCTGTCCTGTCTGTCCTGTCTGTCCTGTCTGTCCTGTCTGTCCTGTCTGTCCTGTCTGTCCTGTCTGTCCTGTCTGTCCTGTCTGTCCTGTCTGTCCTGTCTGTCCTGTCTGTCCTGTCTGTCCTGTCTGTCCTGTCTGTCCTGTCTGTCCTGTCTGTCCTGTCTGTCCTCTCTGTCCTCTCTGTCCTCTCTGTCCTCTCTGTCCTCTCTGTCCTCTCTGTCCTCTCTGTCCTCTCTGTCCTCTCTGTCCTCTCTGTCCTCTCTGTCCTCTCTGTCCTCTCTGTCCTCTCTGTCCTCTCTGTCCTCTCTGTCCTCTCTGTCCTCTCTGTCCTCTCTGTCCTCTCTGTCCTCTCTGTCCTCTCTGTCCTCTCTGTCCTCTCTGTCCTCTCTGTCCTCTCTGTCCTCTCTGTCCTCTCTGTCCTCTCTGTCCTCTCTGTCCTCTCTGTCCTCTCTGTACTCTCTGTACTCTCTGTCCTCTCTGTCCTCTCTGTCCTCTCTGTCCTCTCTGTCCTGTCTGTCCTGTCTGTCCTGTCTGTCCTGTCTGTCCTGTATGTCTGTATGTCTGTATGTCTGTATGTCTGTCTGTCTGTCTGTCTGTCTGTCTGTCTGTCTGTCTGTCTGTCTGTCTGTCTGTCTGTCTGTCTGTCTATCTGTCTACCTGCCTGCCTGCCTGTCTGCCTGCCTGTCTGCCTGCCTGTCTGTCTGTCTGTCTGTCTGTCTGTCTGTCTGTCCGCAACGAATTTAAAGGTCCCAGTTATATATATATATATATATATATATATATATATATATATATATATATATATATATATATATATATATATATATATATATATATATATATATATATATATATATATATATATATATATATATATAATATATATATATATATAATATATATATATATATATATATATATATATATATATATATATAGATAGATAGATAGATAGATAGATATAGATATAGATATAGATAGAGATAGAGATAGAGATAGAGATAGAGATAGAGATAGAGATGATAGAGATAGAGATAGAGATAGAGATAGAGATATAGATATAGATATAGATATAGAGATAGAGATAGAGATAGAGATAGAGATAGAGATAGAGATAGAGATAGAGATAGACATAGACATAGACATAGACATAGACATAGACATAGACATAGACATAGATATAGATATAGACATAGACAGACATAGACATAGACATAGACAGAGATAGAGATAGAGATAGAGCTAGAGCTAGAGCTAGAGCTAGAGCTAGAGCTAGAGCTAGAGCTAGAGCTAGAGCTAGAGCTAGAGCTAGAGCTAGAGCTAGAGCTAGAGCTAGAGCTAGAGCTAGAGCTAGAGCTAGAGCTAGAGCTAGAGCTAGAGCTAGAGCTAGAGCTAGAGCTAGAGCTAGAGCTAGAGCTAGAGCTAGAGCTAGAGCTAGAGCTAGAGCTAGAGCTAGAGCTAGAGCTAGAGCTAGAGCTAGAGCTAGAGCTAGAGCTAGAGCTAGAGCTAGAGCTAGAGCTAGAGCTAGAGCTAGAGCTAGAGCTAGAGCTAGAGCTAGAGCTAGAGCTAGAGCTAGAGCTAGAGCTAGAGCTAGAGCTAGAGCTAGAGCTAGAGCTAGAGCTAGAGCTAGAGCTAGAGCTAGAGCTAGAGCTAGAGCTAGAGCTAGAGCTAGAGCTAGAGCTAGAGCTAGAGCTAGAGCTAGAGCTAGAGCTAGAGCTAGAGCTAGAGCTAGAGCTAGAGCTAGAGCTAGAGATGGAGATGGAGATGGAGATGGAGATGGAGATGGAGATGGAGATGGAGATGGAGATGGAGATGGAGATGGAGATGGAGATGGAGATGGAGATGGAGATGGAGATGGAGATGGAGATGGAGATGGAGATGGAGATGGAGATGGAGATGGAGATGGAGATGGAGATGGAGATGGAGATGGAGATGGAGATGGAGATGGAGATGGAGATGGAGATGGAGATGGAGATGGAGATGGAGATGGAGATGGAGATGGAGATGGAGATGGAGATGGAGATGGAGATGGAGATGGAGATGGAGATGGAGATGGAGATGGAGATGGAGATGGAGATGGAGATGGAGATGGAGATGGAGATGGAGATGGAGATGGAGATGGAGATGGAGATGGAGATGGAGATGGAGATGGAGATGGAGATGGAGATGGAGATGGAGATGGAGATGGAGATGGAGATGGAGATGGAGATGGAGATGGAGATGGAGATGGAGATGGAGATGGAGATGGAGATGGAGATGGAGATGGAGATGGAGATGGAGATGGAGATGGAGATGGAGATGGAGATGGAGATGGAGATGGAGATGGAGATGGAGATGGAGATGGAGATGGAGATGGAGATGGAGATGGAGATGGAGATGGAGATGAGATGGAGATGGAGATGGAGATGGAGATGGAGATGGAGATGGAGATGGAGATGGAGATGGAGATGGAGATGGAGATGGAGATGGAGATGGAGATGGAGATGGAGATGGAGATGGAGATGGAGATGGAGATGGAGATGGAGATGGAGATGGAGATGGAGATGGAGATGGAGATGGAGATGGAGATGGAGATGGAGATGGAGATGGAGATGGAGATGGAGATGGAGATGGAGATGGAGATGGAGATGGAGATGGAGATGGAGATGGAGATGGAGATGGAGATGGAGATGGAGATGGAGATGGAGATGGAGATGGAGATGGAGATGGAGATGGAGATGGAGATGGAGATGGAGATGGAGATGGAGATGGAGATGGAGATGGAGATGGAGATGGAGATGGAGATGGAGATGGAGATGGAGATGGAGATGGAGATGGAGATGGAGATGGAGATGGAGATGATGGAGATGATGGAGATGATGGAGATGATGGAGATGATGGAGATGATGAGATGATGGAGATGATGGAGATGATGGAGATGATGGAGATGATGGAGATGATGGAGATGATGGAGATGAGATGATGGAGATGATGGAGATGGAGATGATGGAGATGGAGATGATGGAGATGGAGATGATGGAGATGGAGATGATGGAGATGGAGATGATGGAGATGGAGATGATGGAGATGGAGATGATGGAGATGGAGATGATGGAGATGGAGATGATGGAGATGGAGATGATGGAGATGGAGATGATGGAGATGGAGATGATGGAGATGGAGATGATGGAGATGGAGATGATGGAGATGGAGATGATGGAGATGGAGATGATGGAGATGGAGATGATGGAGATGGAGATGATGGAGATGGAGATGATGGAGATGGAGATGATGGAGATGGAGATGATGGAGATGGAGATGATGGAGATGGAGATGATGGAGATGGAGATGATGGAGATGGAGATGATGGAGATGGAGATGATGGAGATGGAGATGATGGAGATGGAGATGATGGAGATGGAGATGATGGAGATGGAGATGATGGAGATGGAGATGATGGAGATGGAGATGATGGAGATGGAGATGATGGAGATGGAGATGATGGAGATGGAGATGATGGAGATGGAGATGATGGAGATGGAGATGATGGAGATGGAGATGAGAGGAGATGGAGATGGAGATGGAGATGGAGATGATGGAGATGGAGATGGAGATGGAGATGGAGATGGAGATGGAGATGGAGATGGAGATGGAGATGGAGATGGAGATGGAGATGGAGATGGAGATGGAGATGGAGATGGAGATGAGATGGAGATGGAGATGGATGAGAGGAGATGGAGATGGAGATGGAGATGGAGATGGAGATGGAGATGGAGATGGAGATGGAGATGGAGATGGAGATGGAGATGGAGATGGAGATGGAGATGGAGATGGAGATGGAGATGGAGATGGAGATGGAGATGGAGATGGAGATGGAGATGGAGATGGAGATGGAGATGGAGATGAGATGGAGATGGAGATGGAGATGGAGATGGAGATGGAGATGGAGATGGAGATGAGATGGAGATGGAGATGGAGATGGAGATGGAGATGGAGATGGAGATGGAGATGGAGATGGAGATGGAGATGGAGATGGAGATGGAGATGGAGATGGAGATGGAGATGGAGATGGAGATGGAGATGGAGATGGAGATGGAGATGGAGATGGAGATGGAGATGGAGATGGAGATGGAGATGGAGATGGAGATGGAGATGGAGATGGATGGATGGAGATGGAGATGGAGATGGAGATGGAGATGGAGATGGAGATGGAGATGGAGATGGAGATGGAGATGGAGATGGAGATGGAGATGGAGATGGAGATGGAGATGGAGATGGAGATGGATGAGATGGAGATGGAGATGGAGATGGAGATGGAGATGGAGATGGAGATGGAGATGGAGATGGAGATGGAGATGGAGATGGAGATGGAGATGGAGATGGAGAGGTGATGGAGATGAGATGAGATGGAGATGGAGATGGAGATGAGATGGAGATGGAGATGGAGATGAGATGGAGATGAGATGAGATGAGATGAGATGAGATAGAGATAGAGATAGAGATAGAGATAGAGATAGAGATAGAGATAGAGATAGAGATAGAGATAGAGATAGATAGAGATAGAGATAGAGATAGAGATAGAGATAGAGATAGAGATAGAGATAGAGATAGAGATAGAGATAGAGATAGAGATAGAGATAGAGATAGAGATAGAGATAGAGATAGAGATAGAGATAGAGATAGAGATAGAGATAGAGATAGAGATAGAGATAGAGATAGAGATAGAGATAGAGATAGAGATAGAGATAGAGATAGAGATAGAGATAGAGATAGAGATAGAGATAGAGATAGAGATAGAGATAGAGATAGAGATAGAGATAGAGATAGAGATAGAGATAGAGATAGAGATAGAGATAGAGATAGAGATAGAGATAGAGATAGAGATAGAGATAGAGATAGAGATAGAGATAGAGATAGAGATAGAGATAGAGATAGAGATAGAGATAGAGATAGAGATAGAGATAGAGATAGAGATAGAGATAGAGATAGAGATAGAGATAGAGATAGAGATAGAGATAGAGATAGAGATAGAGATAGAGATAGAGATAGAGATAGAGATAGAGATAGAGATAGAGATAGAGATAGAGATAGAGATAGAGATAGAGATAGAGATAGAGATAGAGATAGAGATAGAGATAGAGATAGAGATAGAGATAGAGATAGAGATAGAGATAGAGATAGAGATAGAGATAGAGATAGAGATAGAGATAGAGATAGAGATAGAGATAGAGATAGAGATAGAGATAGAGATAGAGATAGATAGAGATAGAGATAGAGATAGAGATAGAGATAGAGATAGAGATAGAGATAGAGATAGAGATAGAGATAGAGATAGAGATAGAGATAGAGATAGAGATAGAGATAGAGATAGAGATAGAGATAGAGATAGAGATAGAGATAGAGATAGAGATAGAGATAGAGATAGAGATAGAGATAGAGATAGAGATAGAGATAGAGATAGAGATAGAGATAGAGATAGAGATAGAGATAGAGATAGAGATAGAGATAGAGATAGAGATAGAGATAGAGATAGAGATAGAGATAGAGATAGAGATAGAGATAGAGATAGAGATAGAGATAGAGATAGAGATAGAGATAGAGATAGAGATAGAGATAGAGATAGAGATAGAGATAGAGATAGAGATAGAGATAGAGATAGAGATAGAGATAGAGATAGAGATAGAGATAGAGATAGAGATAGAGATAGAGATAGAGATAGAGATAGAGATAGAGATAGAGATAGAGATAGAGATAGAGATAGAGATAGAGATAGAGATAGAGATAGAGATAGAGATAGAGATAGAGATAGAGATAGAGATAGAGATAGAGATAGAGATAGAGATAGAGATAGAGATAGAGATAGAGATAGAGATAGAGATAGAGATAGAGATAGAGATAGAGATAGAGATAGAGATAGAGATAGAGATAGAGATAGAGATAGAGATAGAGATAGAGATAGAGATAGAGATAGAGATAGAGATAGAGATAGAGATAGAGATAGAGATAGAGATAGAGATGGAGATGGAGATGGAGATGGAGATGGAGATGGAGATGGAGATGGAGATGGAGATGAGATGGAGATGAGATGGAGATGGAGATGGAGATGGAGATGGAGATGGAGATGGAGATGGAGATGGAGATGGAGATGGAGATGGAGATGGAGATGGAGATGGAGATGGAGATGGAGATGGAGATGGAGATGGAGATGGAGATGGAGATGGAGATGGAGATGGAGATGGAGATGGAGATGGAGATGGAGATGGAGATGGAGATGGAGATGGAGATGGAGATGGAGATGGAGATGGAGATGGAGATGGAGATGGAGATGGAGATGGAGATGGAGATGGAGATGAGATGGAGATGGAGATGGAGATGGAGATGGAGATGGAGATGGAGATGGAGATGGAGATGGAGATGGAGATGGAGATGGAGATGGAGATGGAGATGGAGATGGAGATGGAGATGGAGATGGAGATGGAGATGGAGATGGAGATGGAGATGGAGATGGAGATGGAGATGGAGATGGAGATGGAGATGGAGATGGAGATGGAGATGGAGATGGAGATGGAGATGGAGATGGAGATGGAGATGGAGATGGAGATGGAGATGGAGATGGAGATGGAGATGGAGATGGAGATGGAGATGGAGATGGAGATGGAGATGGAGATGGAGATGGAGATGGAGATGGAGATGGAGATGGAGATGGAGATGGAGATGGAGATGGAGATGGAGATGGAGATGGAGATGGAGATGGAGATGAGATGGAGATGGAGATGGAGATGGAGATGGAGATGGAGATGGAGATGGAGATGGAGATGGAGATGGAGATGGAGATGGAGATGGAGATGGAGATGGAGATGGAGATGGAGATGGAGATGGAGATGGAGATGGAGATGGAGATGGAGATGGAGATGGAGATGGAGATGGAGATGGAGATGGAGATGGAGATGGAGATGGAGATGGAGATGGAGATGGAGATGGAGATGGAGATGGAGATGGAGATGGAGATGGAGATGGAGATGGATGGAGATGGAGATGGAGATGGAGATGGAGAGGAGATGGAGATGGAGATGGAGATGGAGATGGAGATGGAGATGGAGATGGAGATGGAGATGGAGATGGAGATGGAGATGGAGATGGAGATGGAGATGGAGATGGAGATGGAGATGGAGATGGAGATGGATGGAGATGGAGATGGAGATGGAGATGGAGATGGAGATGGAGATGGAGATGGAGATGGAGATGGAGATGGAGATGGAGATGGAGATGGAGATGGAGATGGAGATGGAGATGGAGATGGAGATGGAGATGGAGATGGAGATGGAGATGGAGATGGAGATGGAGATGGAGATGGAGATGGAGATGGAGATGAGATGGAGATGGAGATGGAGATGGAGATGGAGATGGAGATGGAGATGGAGATGAGATGGAGATACTGAGATGGAGATACTGAGATGGAGATACTGAGATGGAGATACTGAGATGGAGATACTGAGATGGAGATACTGAGATGGAGATACTGAGATGGAGATACTGAGATGGAGATACTGAGATGGAGATACTGAGATGGAGATACTGAGATGGAGATACTGAGATGGAGATACTGAGATGGAGATACTGAGATGGAGATACTGAGATGGAGATACTGAGATGGAGATACTGAGATGGAGATACTGAGATGGAGATACTGAGATGGAGATACTGAGATGGAGATACTGAG